>JAVTVY010018010.1:0-73204 GCA_036873755.1 Hanleya hanleyi
AAGGAAACCAAAATAAGTCATTCTGTGGATACTCAACACAGGCTTAGAGGAGAATAGGCTTAGTGCATGGACAAGAGGCCTAGGGGAAAAGAGCACATGAGCAAAAACTGGTACAGTGTCAGAAGGATTGGGTCAAATTGACGAGGTATTTGGGGTTTAGACGTGACAGTCCCAAAGAAATTGGGGTTTGAAACAAACATTTTGGGTCCTTTTGACCTAACTATTTTGAGTGCGTCACGTCTATACCCTAAAATTCTGACAGTGTAGGGGAGGAGTCTCGAGGGTGAAGGGAAGGTTTAAGATTCATTCGAAGCCCTTACGGTTTATTTCATCTGCATTATTAGTATTTCTTTTAATGTAGTGCGCTGCTGATTTTGGGTTTGGGTGGCGATTTTCAGTGATTTTGCCTGTTTTTCATAGTTGGTTATCTCCCTTTTCTAGGTTAAGCGATGAGAGATTTCCTTTAAAAGCCTTCTAGCAGAGCATTTTGCACAGTAACATCCATTCAATTTAATAAATTTTGATAGATATTGTGATTATCTTCGAACTCTTTGAATTTATGAAAAAGTTAAATAATATGTATATGATTTTTTCATGAATATTCTGCAAAACCGGGGCATTTCCCTATGTTTTCTGGGTTATCAAATGGAGCATGGATCAGTCCACTTAACGTTGCCTGCAGCTAAAAAATGCACACCAACTTATATTTGTTTTTCCTTGTGTTTCATCATATTACACAATTAACAATGCAACAACAAATATTATTCAAAAAGTTAATTAATTTGATTCACCACCAGTGGACATCCCTAAGTTTTTGGGGGCCTGTCCAGGCCTTTGGGAGCGGGACTAGATATTTTTCTCATCCTTTCAGTGCTAGGGAGCTGACATTTACAAGACTATATACCCTTAGGTCATGCTCTAGCAGAAAAAGAAAAAAAAATCCAAAATGGACACTTTGACGACGTCACTGAGAAGGCATTTTTGGCCGAATTATATGTCAGATTTTTCGAATTTTACCCCTCTGGCAAATTTTGCCCGAAGTGTATTGTCTTCGTCAGCGTCGTCTGACTGTCCGTCTGTCCATCTTTGTTGTGGACACGAATTCTCAAGAAGAATTAGAGCCAAGCGTCGTAAATTCATATCCCATGTGTATCGAATAAAGGGTCAAAAGCCTATTAAAAATGACTGACCTTGACCTATTTTATCAAGGTCAAATTATAGTATTTGCTACATTTTTTGAAGGATTGAAGCTAGGGTCTCCAAATTTATATTACTTATACAACTGGTGATTGACTAGAAGCCTATCCCAGTTGACTGATCTTGATCTACTTTTTCAAGGTCATATACTGTTTATTATGATATAACTTGAAGAAATATAGCTAGGCTTTCCAAATTGCGAAGGTCTAGAGGTGTACTGAAGATGACTGACCTTGACGTATTTTATCATGGTCAAATTTTAGTATTTGCTATCTTTTTTGAAGGATTAGAGCAGGGTCTTCAAATTCATATTACTTTTGCAACTAGTGATGGATTAGAAGCCTATCTCATTTGACTGACCTTGACCTTTTTGTGCAAGGCCATATACTGTTCATTATGATATAACATGAAGAATATAGCTAGGCTTTCCAAATTAATACTGTGTTTAGATCTGGTGATGCTCCAGAGGTGTGCTGAAGATGATTGGCCTTGACCTATTTTATCCTTGACCTATTTTATCCAGGTCAGGTTCTATTTAGTACATATTCCATGAAAGATTATATCTACATTGCCCAAATATTTACAACTTATGGCTGGACCTGAAGTCTATTGAAGAATATCACTGAACTTGACCTATTTTAAAAGATCAAATTGTATATGTTAAGTCTAAGATCTCCAAATTCATGTTTCCTATGCAATTAAGTTAGAATTGACCAGAAAATTGTTGAAGATGACTGACCTTGATCTAAATTTTGAAGATAAAAGTACTTGATTTGATTATGAGCAAAATAGAAGAGTATATTTAGAGCTAGGAATTTGGTCATGCTCTACCAGAACCTCAGTGCAAAATTTTCCCGATTAATTAAGGCCATTTTGTTAATCTTGTTCTAAAAAATACACTGATGATATTATATAATGCATGATTGCTGGGTGTAAACAATAACTGATAGCCGAGGGGTATTGAAGCCCAATGTGTTATTTTTATTTATTTATGTGATTTCTTCGCAAAAACTGCATGATAAATTAGTAGATAATAACTTGATGTGAAACAAAATAGTTTTCTGAAAAACACATGAATTTACCCATGATCGGGGTTAGGCAAATAGGTTCAAAATGACCACAATACGATAAATTACAAAGTCAAGGTGTGTCAGAGCTCTATGTCGTTCCGTATATAGGATAGACAGTTTTGTAGGGGTGGGTAGGGTGGACATAATGACCCCCGCTTCCCCACCCCCCCAGGCATGGTATGATTAATATATCTCAGATCTAATGGGGATATTTCGTATGTCGGTCTCAGACAGTATGCGCAGCGACCCACTCTGAGCCTCGCATGCAATTTTTTAGGGGCAGTCGATTTCAATTCTCCCTATGCTACACCATAGGGACATGATTTTAATCAGTGACAACTGGTAGAAATTTTGTGAGGGTCAATCAAATAACACTATTGTTTGAATAAAGGAACACAATTTTAAGTTGAATATTTGTCGGATATCGTCAAGTTGCAGGCAATAAAGAACAAAAAACACCCAGAAATCCTCAGGCGAACCCCAAGTGGGTGATACCTCACTGAGCAGTCTGGCTGTGGCTGATATCAGAAAGCCCCCGGGGATGTGTTTAAATCTTGCATCACCCCCCACCCCCCCACACACACACCCCGGTGAATTATATCATGAATTCAAGGTTGGTTGTGAAATTTAACAGACTAATTAATATGGCTAATAACTAGGTCATTCACTAAGATGACGAAAGACAATCACACATACCGTCATATCGTTGCTTACATGTCACGTACGAAGGCAGATATGAAGTCATGCATGAAGAGATTTAATCTAATCATGTGCCGGCTTGCATAGAATGTACAGTCTTCATATCACGAACTATAATACATCGATCGTAAATGTTGTTTTTATATAAATTAAGAATAAAATGGGGTAAATGTTACTTTCCCGCCGTTGCACGGACAGAAGAAAAGACAATTATACATACCAATAAACATCCGCTATAACACATTCGCCCGTTAGAAAGATGGAACGTCCTCTATGTACTGGGGTCTTGGTGGTCACAGGTGTGTTGATGCTCACAGTACCGAGAAAATTAGTTGAATGCTCATCCAACTTATCTCGAAATTTCGACTTAGTATCTCGAAATTTCGACTTAGTAACTCGAAATTCCGACTTAGTAACTCGAAATTTCGACTTAGTATCTCGAAATTTCGACTTAGCAACTCGAAATTTCGACTTAGTATCTCGAAATTTCGACTTAGTAACTCGAAATTTCGAGTTAGTATCTCGACATTTCGAGTTAGTATCTCGAAATTTCGACTCAGTAACTCGAAATTTCGACTTAGTATCTCGAAATTTCGACTTAGCAACTCGAAATTTCGACTTAGTATCTCGAAATTTCGAGTTAGTATCTCGACATTTGGAGTTGGTATGTCGAAATTTCGACTTAGTATCTCGAAATTTCGACTTAGTATCTCGAAATTTCGACATAGTATCTCGAAATTTCCACTTAGTATGTCGAAATTTCGACTTAGTATCTCGAAATTTCGAGTTAGTATATCGACATTTCGAGTTACTATGTCGAAATTTCGAGTCAGTATCTCAAATTTCGACTTAGTATCTCGAAATTTCGACTTACTATCTCGAAATTTCGACTTCGTATCTCGACATTTCAAAAAAGGTCTCACCTTAGCATGGCCCATGGACGCTTCCTGGAGGCGTCTAGGGGCCATATTAAGATTTTTTTTCCAGGTATATTAAGTCGACTTAGTAACTCGAAATTTCGACTTATTATCTCGAAATTTCGACTTATTAACTCGAAATTTCGACTAAGTATCTCGAAATTTCGACTTAGTAACTCGAAATTTCGACTTAGTAACTCGACATTTCGACTTATTAACTCGACATTTCGACTTAGTATCTCGAAATTTCGACTTACTAACTCGAAATTTCGACTTAGTATCTCGAAATTTCGACTTAGCAACTCGAAATTTCGACTTGGTAACTCGAAATTTCGAGTTAGTATCTCGAAATTTCGACTTAGTAGCTCGAAATTTCGAGTTAGTATCTCGAAATTTCGACATAACATACTATCTCGAAATTTCGACTTAGTATCTCGAAATTTCGACTTACTATATCGACATTTCGAAAAAATATTTCTCGTCATGACCCCTAGACGCTTCCGTAGCTTTTGGGTGGCGCCACCTCGGGCCAAGTTAGAATTGCATCTCCAGAAAATAACTTTTGAAAACCTTAAGGATTCTTTCCAAATTTAGTGTGGTGGTACCTTGCCTAAGATCTGGCTTGGAAATGTTTTTCATGTTGATAGCGGGACCACCTGAAAGCTAAGTGTTTCCAGACAATAACTTTTGAAAACCTGGGGGCAAATTTAAAATTATGTTTCCGGACAATTACTTTTTAATACTTGAATGAATTCTTTCCAAGTTTGGTATACATGTACCTTACCTGAAGGTTTCACTTGGTATTGTTTTTCTTGCCGATCTGCTCATAGGTGGCGCTACTTGTAGGCCAAGTTAACATTTTCTATTTCCAATGTCAAGGGATCTTGCCTCAAGATCTCGGTTGGGATTATTTTTTATGCCTATCTGCCTACACATGGCGCTACCTGAGGGCCAAGCTAGAATTGCATTTTCGGACAGTAACTGTTGTACCTTAATGGATTCCTTTAAATTTGGTATGTGTGTACCTACCCTCAAGGCATCTTATGGGGCCATGTTAATGATGTTTTTCCTAAGTTTTACGTTTTACTTTCTTCACAAATAATGAATATTTCCTTTACTAAAGATGCAAAATGCATGCTTCCAATCGTATTCGATCGACTGTATCTAGTTTCTTCAATATTTGGAATATGCATTCCTTGCGACAAGATGTTGATTGGTATTGCGTTTCAGAAAGATCTGCCTGTGGGTGGCGCCACTAGGGTTCTTTCAGTTCTTTTGTGCTGCAAGCAGTAACTTTGAAACGCTTTGAACTGTTGCTCGAAATTTAGTTTCCGGGCAATAACTTGAGAACTGCTCATCAAATTCTTCCCAAATTAGGCATGCATATACATTGTACCTTGCCATGAGATGTTGCTTGGGATTGCGTTATCCACTTCTGCTCAGAAAGTGACGCCACCTGATGACAAAATCTGAAATTTGTTTTTGGTCAATAACTTGAGAACTGCATGCTCATCGGATTCTTCTGAAATTTAGCATGCATGTACCATGCCAGGAGATGTTGCATGGGATTGCCTTTCACTCACTTGCATTTACAGATGGCGCCACCTGGTGGCAAAATCCCAAATTTGTCTCCGGGTAATACCATGACCTAAGATGTCGCTTGAGATTGCATTTCGCCCACTTGCGCCTATAGGTGGCGCCACCCGGTGTTGAAATCAAAATTTGTTTTCAGCCATTAACTTGAGAACTGTTCATCGGAATCTCCTCAAATTTAGCATGCATGTGGGGGCGAAATACCAGATTTGTTTCCGGGTAATAACTTGAGAACCACTCATCAGATTCTTCTTAAATGTGGTATAAATAATGTCGCTTGGGATTGCGTTTCGCTCACTTGTGCTTACAGGTAGCACCACATCGTGTCAAATCTAAATTTGATTTCGCTCATCAGATTTTTCTCCAATTTGGTATGCAGATACCATGCCATGATATGTCCCTTGGGATTGCATTTCACCTGCTTCTGCATACTGGTGGCGACAACTGGTGGAAAAATCTGAAATTTGTTTCTGGCAATAATTTGACAACTGCTCATCGGATTCTTCTCAAATTTGGTATTCATATGCCGTAAGACACAGCGTGTAAGCCAAATATTTATTCATGTATTAGTTCTCATTATTAATACGTACAAATAAGCGTGTAATTTTCTTCCACGTTCTCAGCAGAAGTCGAAATGCAAAGCGCATTCATAACTGCTACTGTGCCCCTTTTCGATGTGACACTGTATGCCTTTGTGAAGAGGTAGAAAATCGCGCTGTACGACTTTTCGACGTGCTACCCAATCAAATTTCGACGAATGATATGGATGTTATCTGTGAACATATCACTCTCCTTTTGGAATATAAATCGTCCTACAAAGGAAAGACAGTAGTGTCAAGGCAAAGATGATTGCCCAAAAATTGCATGTCACGATGCAACACATCAAACTCAACGCATTTTACACTCTTCTTTGCTTTCTAGCTAAAAGCAGTTATACACTATGGAAAAGATCACTAATTTGAATCCCCTCTACAGGTGCAATTATTGTCCTCTACCGTTTCAAAGCTGTTCAGCCGTCTGTAACCATACCGTAGACCACCATTGCGAGGAAACACTCAAAATTCAAATTGTCAACCCCGTGTCGTTATGGATTCGTAAGAATTATAATGTCAAGCCTGTTGATGTTTTCCTGTCCGAGAAATCCATACAATTTGAGGAGCCAGACACAATTAGGATTATATCGCCCACCGCCGCGTGCATGGAGACCCCAAGCCCTGTCCAAAACAAAACAAAAACAAAATTCTCAAGTATACCTATATCAGCGTCCAAAAGACTATCCATTTCGAAAGTGATGTTGAAATGACCGACGACGAAGAAGACCGAAGTTCATTTTTTGACAGCATGTCTCTGCAAAACTGTCCTATCATTATCATTGTCCTATCTCACATCGCAGCACACTACAACTTATAATAGAAGGCCACACTATGCAAGCCAATTCATTTTAACTTCCAAAGCAAAGGTTCAGATATACAGGTACAAGTACAGTAATTAGAATGACAGCTTTGGCTGCCTGCTAGTAAGCATGGCCTTCTACGTAGTAGTCGGACTCTTACCTTAACTAGATTAAACCACACAAAGGCAATGATTTGTGGAAGAATAGGTCATGACTTTAATATAGTAATCAGACAAGCCACAAGCTACAATTTCATGGGTGGCAACTGCACGCTCTGACAGATTTATACTCCCAACGTATAAATAATTATTATACTCCCAACGTATAAATACATATTATACTCCCAACGTATAATATAATACATGTGTCAGAATAACCAGCCTGCTCTTGGTGACATCAGAGGCCATCGTAAAGGCAACATGCAACAAGATGGGACACCCCCAATGGACCCCAACATGGTAACATGAGAGATCAGTAAAGTGTCCCCCCAACTTTTGGCCCACCCATGGTAACATAGGGCACCTACATGTAATATCTGCATGAATACGCGCCTTCAAAAACAGTTAGCCACATGAAATTAACTGACAACAAATGTGAATATGTAAACACTATAAGCCATGACAAGAAATTACCCCAAATTTATTAGCACTTAGCAAGACTCAAGTAGCATGCATGCAAGCAATCACCAGCACGAACACACAGCTGAGGCATAGAGCAATAGGAGAAGAGATAGTTTAGAAGGGAGGGAATTGGGTGGGATTTGAATACCGAAAGATACTTGCTTATCATATACTGAAGTTTCAAGTTCAGATCTTGGCCTCTGTGTGTCTGCTCGCAGCTAGTGCCTAAATATAATGTCGAATCTCGTGGTAGAAATCAGGGCAGCCTCACAGCGCATGTCAGTGAAAAATATCGGTCAGCTGCACCAAGACCAGGTCACACCAACATATCTGAAGAACACAAGTGGCCAAAGGGGCATAATCCAACAAACTTAATATAATGGACCAACCACCTCGCTGGGGGTCTAATAACACCCCAGCCACCAGTCAGATTTTTGGACCGGATTCGGGGCCTTCGCGCACATCGCCGGAAGTGACATCATATATAGAAAAATAGATGTATAACGAAAATTTTGATTACTTTTCAAGTCTGCATAATACCTCCGTTGACCTAGCGTTAAAAAGAATTATCTGGAGATAATTTTCCCTGTTTATCTGGACAGAGCACATGAAAAGTAGTTCGCTCATGTGCAACACTAAAGGAGTCGTTTGGTCGGATTCAAACTGAACCGTGCGTTGGTTGGTTTCCCCTATACGTCATAGCAACGTAGTAAAGGTCAACTTCCGCTATTGGAGGCAGGGATGTTATTGGGCATCAGTGCACAATTAATTCTGTTACTTGTTATGTATTAGCGTTAAAAATCGGCAAAAATCCAGAAAAATCACAATGCATAAATCCACCTGGCATGTCAATATTTACCTTGTGGGACATTATCAGTGGAAGTCTTGACAGACGTTGACCATGGAAATTTCAACTTGCCGCCATTTGCAGCTCAGTGGTGTTACCGAATGTCATTCAGCTTGTAAACAGAGAGCCTTTTCACCTCCACTCTTCATGTGTCCTTCCGCCAGGCTTTGCCCCAATGTTGCCAAATCAACACCAGTAAGTACAGTTTGAAGCCTCATCTGCAATTTGAAATATCAAATTTATCAGAAATGCTGAATAATCCCGCCTAATAAAATCCACAAAGATCTGCTCTCAAATTTCTACACAAAGTAGATCGTGGGCACCGACCCGGAAGTGATTAATTGTGCACTGATGCCATTGGAGCCTGCGAAATGGAGCATGCGCTGTGGGGAGGTTGATAATGGACATGCCATAGCATGTGTTACCTCCCTTGCATTATATCTGTAAATACAGCTCTAAACCCATGGTCAAATGAATACATACAATACCTTATGCTCAAAGTTCAATAATGCAAATTAATGGTGAGGCATTAATTTTATTTATTGCCCTATCTCACATCGCAGCACACTACAACTTATAATAGAAGGCCACACTATGCAAGCCAATTCATTTTAACTTCCAAATCAAATGTTCAGATATACAGGTACCAGTACAGTAATTAGAATGACAGCTTTGGCTGCCTGCTAGTGAGCATGGCCTTTTATGTAGTAGTCGGGCTCTTACCTTAACTAGATTAAACCACACAAAGGCAATGATTTGTGGACGAATAGGCCATGACTTTAATATAGTAATCAGACAAGCCACAAGCTACAATTTCATGGGTGGCAACTGCACGCTCTGACAGATTTATACTCTCAACGTATAAATAATTATTATACTCCCAACGTATAAATACATATTATACTCCCAACGTATAATACATGTGTCAGAATAACCAGCCTGCTCATGGTGACATCAGAGGCCATACTAAAGGCAACATGCAACAAGATGGGACACCCCCAATGGACCCCAACATGGTAACATGAGAGATCAGTAAAGTGTCCCCCCCCCCAACTTTTGGCCCACCCATGGTAACATAGGGCACCTACATGTAATATCTGCATGAATACGCACCTTCAAAAACAGTTAGCCACATGAAATTAACTGCCACAAAAGCATCCATAGATGCTTTACCCTAAACCTTGCTGACTTGTATCAAAGCCATGACCTGTATAACTGTGATAATAAAAGACTTAGAATATACTATTCTCGAGGGTTGCTAGTATGAGGCGCCGTTTGTCACTTTCTGATTTAATCTACTGATTTATAAATATCGGGTATTTAGCAGTCGGATATATAAATATCGGGTATTTAGCAGTCGGATATATAAATTTGCAAAAAATGAGCGTGAAATAAACACCAAGTTCAGTCAATTTTAAATCCTATATCAGCGAATAAAATCCGAGAAAAATTTATAAATACCTATTTTGGATTTCAAGATATATATATCTCTCGTTGTGTTATTTCTGGGATATAAATTTCTCCACCATATATATATATATTCCTGATAAAGGATTTCTTATTTATATATCCAAGGTAACGTATCTTACTGATATATAAATATTTAAAAATGTGTAGTTGGGTATATATATATCCATCTTCATCTAACTCCGGATTTACAAATACTGAACTGAGAAAGTCTCATATATAGATATCCCAGTTATAATATGCTAATGAGTTGCGATACGTTTACCGCAAAAATGATGATGTCACACTAAGCCTCTTCAAGTGTACCAAGGGTCGGCAAACACCGCTCAATCATTCCGCAGATTCTCATGTGCGGTATTGTAAACACACGCTAATTTGTGGGTCATCTGTGAATATTATCGGGCAAATTCATTCAGGTACTTCTTACTTTTAACCAGCGTTATTCGCAGAAGCACAGAATTTATAGAAAGCTATTATTATTAGTATTCATTATATCTTGCCCACGGATCACAAGGACTTTTGTCACCTGAAACACGAAATAGACAATATGATCTAAACCAACACCAAAACCGACGACGTCATCGGTTTTTGAGACTCATCAGCATACTATTAGCATACTATAAATGGGATATCTATATATGAGACTTTCTCAGTACAGTATTTGTAAATCCGGAGTTAGACGAAGACTGGATATATATATATACCCAACAGCACATTTTGAAATATTTATATATCAGTAAGATACGTTACCTCGGATATATAAATAAGAAATCGTTTGTCAGGAATATATATATATATTGTGGAGGAATTTATATCCCAGAAATAACACAACGAGAGATATATATATCTTGAAATCTAATATAGGTATTTATAAATATTTCTCGGATTTTATTCGCTGATATAGGATTTAAAATTGACTAAAGTCGGTGTTTATTTCACGCTCATTTTATGCACATTTATATATCCGACTGCTAAATACCCGATATTTATAAATCAGTAGATTAAATCAGAAAGTGACAAACGGCGCCTCATATGCTAGTACCCCACAGGTGGGAAATAGCGCATGCCCCTGAGAATTAAACCTTCCAAAGCTCCCTCAAACATATTCAAGAGGAAGTCAGTTCCTATTTCCGACAAGTGTACACCATCCGGCCGGAAAAGTGGTTCCAGATCAGCTTGGAAATGGTACAACGTTGGTTATTCCTGATAACACTGTTCTGCACCCTATTTCCACAGTTACCAAGTACCTACATGCAGTTGCGCAGCCATATTTTCACCCCCCAACTCATGGTCCATTTTGATACGGCGCATCACGTACTTGCGGATAGAGACAGAAGGTTAGCCGATTGGCGATTGGCTCAACAAAACACGTGACTGAACTAAAAAAAGATATTTGCGAAGGGATACACTCAGTAAACACGTGGATAGTTACCAAGTTGTCAAGATTCCGGTTGTTGTTGTTGAAAAGATCGATTTAGATTCAGACAATAAGCCTCTGTCAGATTCAGATTTGTTTATTGCTCTATGCCATTAACATAACAATCATGGTAACAAGAAACAATAGCAAACACTGGAGTACCAGTAAATATAACAATATCCCACCGGATCATACACATGTTATGCGACATTAAGTATAGTCAGAAATTTTATGAACTTCTGGTATAGTGGATATGGAAGATATTTCAGTGTTAACATTCAAAAGCAAACATGGAATTAAGATTTAAGCTTTAAATTGTCTGCTGAAATAAAATATAGTTGTCTTTGATCAAGATATTCGCAGCACTTGCCGATATATTATGCATGTGAATGAGCTTTTAAGCTGGAGACCCACAACTCCGACACAAGTCCTAATACATTTTAAATATATTAAAATTCAATTTCTCACGAATTTTTTGTTTGTTGATTAAAAGTATACATACATGTTCATTGAACATTAAAACAAATATGCAATTGTTTTTTTGAATACGGATAACTTTGTCGCCATCTCAATTAATAGAAAAGCCTGAAAATAGATAGGAAAGTGTCACAAAATTCAACTTCGTACCATCAGAAAAAAATTAACCTTTAACCCTCATTTTCTAAAGTGTCTTTTAGGAAAACCCCAACAGATTGAAGGAAGTGATTTATGTGTTATCTGAAACTTTTTACAAAAACCAAGGTCGAATTTTTATCTGAAAATCCAATTTCATGGGTATCTTTTTCTCCATTTCCCCATCATTTCTGTATTAATCCGAGAGAAGGGGCACTTCATGATCAATATGATCTAGGGGAACCGAATCGGTCTTGGGCCAATTTTGAGAGAAGAGAGGACTTACAAATTTGAGTAAGATGCTGTCCACTGCATGCAAAGTGGTTTTTGAGATATTGGAGGTCGAATAATCAATCTGATATTCAGGAATTGATGCACATGAGATCTTGTAATTTCACCAAGTGAAGCAATGCTAATGAGCTCTATTTGTGCTGAAATATACAGCTATAGGCCTAATCTCTTTCAAGCTTATTGTATTCATTATACAAACTTTATGACTTTGTTGTTTGAAAAACTCCAATTATTTTTAGAAATGCGGTTTCCAAAACAACCAGTTGCTAGGGGCTTCATTTTGAAAATGTAGGTTATGAAATCTGAATCAATGAATATGCAGTAACAAATGTGGGAATCATTTTCATCAAAAATAAAATCAAGCTGAACTTTAAAGTTCCAGAATCTAATATAATCATCTCTAGTTCACTGTGTGACATCACCAAAGCTCATTTGCATACAAAATCTTTACCACAATCAAAAATCTTTGATTATACAAGATCTCAGTAACCAGTGAGGATACTTTGAAGAAATAAAATTTAAAACTTTCAGAAAAAATATATCAACCACATCTCTGCACCATGAGTTTTAATTTTCCATTTGGGTTCTCCTTAATATTTTGAGGTTAACAAATCACAGCAATATAAAAATTCATACTCATATAATTTAGGTTTTCTTGATGCAATATTACTGCAATTCTGGTAAATCAGTTTCAATACAAACATATCTTAGAACATTTTAAACTCTAGGAATTTTTTGGTATTTTTTAGTTGTAAAATTTGATGGAAAATTTCGCTGACAAAGTTCAAGAAATTCCCAATTCCCAAAATGCTTTTTTAGCAGATATATTCACTAGATTTGCATCAAAATTGCTTCAAAACAACCCAAATGATAATATGTGAATATTCAGGTAACTGTGATTTGTTGAAAGAGACACCAATACTATTACTACATCCCATGATAGATGGCCATTGATAGTTGATGAATTATGCAAGCAAACAATCCTCTCTTCTGTCATAAAAATACTGAGTCCACCCATTTAGTGTGTCTGATTGTTAGCCAGAGTTATTTTCAGGTCTCTCACAGCAACATGGTGTTTTTTAGCAAATGCGCGAAAAATTATATCACAGTATTAGTGTTTCAGTTCCTCAAATCAGCAGGGTGAGGGTCTATAAGGAACCATGTATATCTTAAGCCAAATTATTCTTTGCAAATCATTTACATTTGCTATAGCAGGAGCAAGACTAATGTATTCTTTTGCAATCAGCATTCGGAGTCATTTCAGAAATATAATTTGCAGCTTTATGGTTGAAGCGATATTTTATCATTGAGTTGCCCCATTTATTTTCCAGGCCATTTTGGTCCGCTGATGACCTGAGCTATTATTCGTTTATTTTATGCATTTCAGTTAGAAAAAATTAACAACAACAGTATTTTAGATTACCTAAATTGAACCACACATAGGCCTACCTATCCAAAATAAGTACAGCCCAAGGATCAAGGAATTGAAAGCAATAAGAAGTCTGGATCATTGTACGTGATTGAACAGCATTATTAAAACAGACTTTCTACATCACATATCCTATTTTAGTCGGTGCAGGACTTTGTGACTATGGCATCTCAAATCGCACGCACGTGTATTTGTTTATACGGAAGTTACAACCACGCATGAATCTCGAAAGGCCCAATATTGACCAATCAGCGATCGGCTAACCTTCTGTCTCTATCCGCAAGTGCATCACGTTGGGCACACCGGTTCTCGTCAGATCACCGAAGTTAAGCAGCGTTGAGCTCGGTCAATACTTGGATGGGTGACCGGGTGCTGTACTGACTGGGCTGATCAGTGTCCAGAATAATAGGAACTGTGGACACTCTCGTGTTCTGGCACATGTAGGCACCGTCGTGATATGACTGAAAAAATGTTGAAAACGACGTTAAATCCTACTCACTCACTCACCCTGGTCCATTTTGATGGCCTGCCTTTAAGTAGGTACCAGTTTTCAGCCATCTTGAAAAAGGCATTGGTTTTCCTTAATCATCCAGCAGGCCGTTACACATCCCATTCGATGCGTGCAGGTTCGGCCACACTGGCTCGTATAAATGGTATCCCCGATGAAACTATCAAGTTACTTGGTAGATGAAAATCTGCATCATATAGGAGATATATCCGCCTTCCTTCATTTGTCGGTCCTGTATGATTTAACATTGTATATTAACACTGTTATTCATCATTTAGTTCAGTTGCTAATACTTAATTTTATTTGAGTCGTTTTAGCTGCAAGGCCAAGACAGAACCAGACAGTCTGGAGGGTTGGTTCAAGCATCCTCTATTGGGCCCAACGTAGAGCTTCCAAGAAAGCTAGTGGTGTCTGCCTAGGTCTCCAGAGACATGGAATTAATGTTGATTGGGTGGGGTACCGGGGAATGCGCTGGGCAGATGTTTTGGATCGAATTAACAGCAAGTTGAATTATTGTCCCCACCCCCCCGCACTGATGTAGTAATTGTGCATGCTGGTGCTAATGACCTGTCCAGGGTTAATAGTTGTGTGCTCTTCCATGACATGGTTCGAGATCTTGGTTATCTTCAAAAATTATTGCCAAAATGTAGAGTTGGTTTCTCCCATATGCTACCTCGGCGTGCATGGCCCATGGCTAGAGATATGCACAAGATTGAAGTTGCACGTAATAGGGTTAATCGTGCTTTAGCCATAAGGGCCCCCTTTCCTAATTTTTGGATCATCTGTACTGCATCATCAACCCTTGAGTAGGATACTGAACAAAGTGCAGCAGGTATACAATCATTAACTGATGTCCCAGAACCTTTGGGGTATGAAAGATGGTGTATAAGTCTAAACTCTCCTGGAGTTTTCTTAGGCACCAAACCTAAAGGGGATACCCTTAGCGTAGGGATAGGGCGTTCATTATACGGCCCAGCTATTCTACCCAATTTGACCTATTTTGCTAGTTTTTCTGTCACAACATTCTCAGCTAGCTTTAGAGATTTTAAATTGGGGGAATAATGTAAGAAAAACCCATCCCTAAAACCTATTTCTCATATCTCTTTATCCTCTGTGTTTGGATATTCTTCCAGCCAGAACAATAAACGATCTAATTTAACAGGTGTGTTAGCCAGTGTGTAAAGCTCAGGATATAAACAAGAATCTGCAGATGTATTGTGGGGGAGTCCAGGTTCTGACTCTTTACTCAGATTTTTTGTTGCTGGAGGGACGAAAATTGCCCTTCTTGTTTGAATGACAATTCTTGTGGAGATGGGACCCTGAGCAGTTACTGCATTTATGGCTGTATCTGCAGTTCTTCCTCGTGCAACCCTCCCCATTGTATGCATAACAAACACCTCTGCGTTTGTCTTTGCCATTTGCATTTGTGTTAGTAACCCCCGAATGATTGTCTGGTATAGCCCTAGGTAACAAACTAGTGAGCCATAGCTCAGCATCAACTACGTTCCATGACATGGTTGGATTTCTGGCCATGCGAAGTCGGAATTGCTCATCATACACACGGAAAGCTGGGTTTCCAACTCTAGCAGCCAGTGTTCGCACGGTGCTCATATATTTGAGCAATTCACGAGCTCTACCTGGATGCCGCTGCATGTAGATGCTGGAAAATATCAAAAATGCAGATGTCCATGCTTCTATAGTCTCAATCTTTTTGATTTGTATTTTTGGTCGCAATAAAACAGGTTCACCCTCGCGGCCAGCCAAAGCTAATGAGCATACCTGTTCGCGTAGCTCATGTGCAGTTTTTAGGAGCAATGGCAACTCAATATATTCGCCAGCCCAGATTTTCGACTTAATTTGTTCTGGAACGTGAGCCTCGAGCTCATCACACACACTAACTAGTGGGACAGGCTGTGTAACTAAAGCCGGAGCAATGCCCCACCCACCCATTGACATAGGGTTAATTGTAGGATTGGACATAAAATTTCCTGCTCCAAAATCTGACACATTGGGCATATTTGACTGTATACTGGGTCTGCTAGCAATACCCATTGCCCCTGTATTAGTATCACGGGAGGGCATATTGATCGATGTACTGGCTGACCCTGGGTCAGCGAGGCCAAAATTAGGTCGATCATAACTTAGTGTAACGAAAGTGCAGAATGCAAACGACCCCTTGGGTTCCCCTTTAATAAATCACTGCTGGTGTTTCGACACGTGACTACTGTGAAATCGAAAGTGACATTGTGTTTACGTGTGCGGTTCACTTACCTGATGGAATTCAACGCTGTAATTTTTCTAGAATGAACTACAATAATCCGAGAGACGGACAATGCCTCGAAATCCCGGTGAAGTTATCTCAAACGATCAGTTGGGACGGCGAAAGGGACCCTGGTGGAGCTCGCTTGTTTCGCTGTAGATGACGTCAGTCAGGAATCCGGAAGTCAACATTGAGAATATGCAGATGAGGGAGAGTGAACTTTGCGGTCGTCGTATGAATTAACTAGAGAGAGTTGGAAGCTGAGATTTACCAGTTACGTCCGTTATGAATTATGGTTTGTTCCTCCATAGCCATATTTATCCAGCGAAGTCCAGATAAACTGATCGGGGATTGTGGTAATTTGACAATAAAGAGGGCGCTGGTATCTTCGACGTCTGTTTCTACCTTTATCCCCAGAAGAGCGGTAGCCCTATATAAACCGGACTCCCGCTGAAACGAGGCAGACCAGCAGAAACTTTGAGGTGAGAACACGTTCGATTGTACAGGGGAGAAGAAATCCAATACATTGCCGGGCCGGAGAAGGGCCGTGATCAGGCCGCCGAATTCTTGCCGCCGCCGGACCGGGACCAGGCCGCCGAATTGAAGAAGTGCCGCCGCCGAATCCTATAGCATCATAGCATACATTTACACTCACTTACATTCACACGTCCGGGCTGTGTTTACTCTACTCCGATCTCTACCTGTCTCAACCGTAATGCACAGTTGTGCGGGTACAGCACTGGGAGATAGGGTATAGACACTTATCGTTAATGGTTATTTCTAACTCTACCTGATCCTCGTCCGTATCGCACAGACGTGCAGGTTTAGCTCTGAGAATTAACTAACGGCGTTAGTGTTGATGGCATGGCCATACCTTAGCCGCATCTCTACTTGACTCAACCGTATTGAACAGTTGTGCAGGTACGGCCCTGTGGTTAATGGTATCGATAAAGCTGTAACCGGTAGGAGACGCTCGTCTCTGTGAAGAGGGAACAGCTAAACCAAATCAAACACAGTTCCTACATAAACAATTATCCATGCACACACGTACTTAAACACACAACCTACGGGTTGAAATACATTCATGCTAACACTCACACGCTATAGGCTCAGGTCTAGAGTTTGATATATATACACGTACCCAGTAAATCGTACCATAAACGATTATCCATTCACGGCCCCATAAGCATACGGTCTCTCGCCACCCTGTACATACATTGAGTAATTCACGGCCAATCATAGATTAAAACTGTCTCATACAGTAGTATAGAAAGAGGGTTCATAGACCAGGTGACCATACAGTAGTATAACCAGATGACCATATAGTAGTATATGAAGAGGGTTACTAGACCAGGTGCCTACCCATCCACCGTTTGTTATCGATGTCCGATCCTATGTGGACCGTGTAGCCGTGAACTCTAGCCTTGATGATTCGTCCTTGGAGCGGGGCCGCGGAGTGAGTCGCCGTGAGCGGGGTCGCTGAAGCCTGGGGGTGTATTCCTACGAGGGGTGCCGTCTGCTGCTGTGGTGAGCCGTGCAGTTGAATAGTCCTGCGGTGTTACAGAGAGACGGCCCGGTGCCGTAGAAGCCTTTGCACTGTGATGGCACTGTCGTGCCCAGGCCGTCCGCATCCATTGACAGTTACCAACGCTTGGAGGGGCCAGGTCGTATAAGACGAGACACGACGACGACGAGAAGTCCATACAGCCCGAATGAAGAAGACCGGGAGAGGGAAGACACACGCCGGACATAACCACGGAGGGGCCAGGTCGTGTAAGACGAGACACGACGTCAAGTTCATCCATACGGGAGTGGACGAAGACCTGGGGAAGGAAGATAGACGCTGGATCCTACCACGAAGACCTGGGGAAGGAAGATAAAAGCTGGACCCAACCACGAGAGAACCGGTCGTGACCAGACTGTAGCTGTGACCAGGCCTGATCGCGATATAGCTAGGGCTATATAATTTTGTATATATCTTTCTATTTTATTGAACTTCGGTTAAAGATAACTATAAGAATAGAGGGAAATCTAATTCATAGATCAGGGATCTTCTTTGCAGGGATTGTACGCTACCGCGATCTGAATCCTGTATACCTGTTCATAAAATTATATGTCAGTATTGTATTAATTTGCTTTGGTTGTCATTACAGGTCTTCCTTTCCAACCTCCTCGATCCAGACAAGGTGACAGGTTGAATCGAAATCCCTCGTTGGCCAAGATCAGTTCACGAGTGCGTTCCCGGTAGCCTGACAGTTTGTCTTGGGGACCCTGCGCACTCTCTTGTGGATCTGAAACATCCATTCCCCACGTAAACGTTTCATTAGCTAAATAATATATAGCCCTCACGAGTATGAGGGCTATAGGTCGGCCCCAGTCACCTCCAGCGAGGGTTTTAGATAATTTTATTACGAATCACCCACCTCTGAAACTGCCGTACATCTAATCTCTATCCCCTCCTGCGCACTATTTTAAAATCTTGCGCACTATTGTGAAATAGTGAAGCATATATCGCCGTCTGAATAGCTATTATTTAGCTATCATAACTGGGACACGTGAACTGCTGGGCATTCAGATTAGTGGAACCAACACCGTTAGAATTTAACATTCTACCATAGTTATCAAACTGTCCCCCTTGTAAAGACTGCGGCACATTACCATGCGCGTCGCTAGGATTTTTCAAAGGGGGGTCGATTATCATAGCACTTTAGGCGAGGGTCCAGGGGCCGCCTAGGCCCCGGAAGCTCCGGGGTCCTTGATCGCCGGAGATGCGTTCTAAGCGTTTTCCCGGAATTAAATCTGAACATAATGTATGCAGATTTAGGGTTATATTATACAGCTCTGGGACCTTAGATGGCCTGAGATGCATTCTGAGCGATTTCCAACAATTAAACTAACACGTCATTTGTCAAATATCAGTATTATATTTTATTCTCTTGTCATCTTGAAAACACAATGATACTGCTTTGGGCCGATATACCTCGTAGGCTAACCCAGTGGCGTCGAAACGTAATTGAAAGTGGGGGATCACTATCACAGCGTAACAGGCGGGGGTCCAGGAGCCGCCTAGGCCCCGGAAGCTCCGGGGTCCTAGATTGCCGGAGATGCGTTCTGAACTTTTTTCGGAAATAAAACTGATCATACTGCATGCACATTTATGATTCTATTTTCACAATTTTTTTCGTAATTATAAGCATGCATCGATATTGAAAACATCGCATCTCATGCCTTCATCCATTTGACGTTCTAGTTATATTTAAAACATACAAAACGATGACTTTTAGTTCTTGGGAGGGAAACCAATATGCCTACAGATACGATTCATTCACACAAAGATAAAACAAGAAAATCCTCACAGCCCAACAGGCGAGGGTTCACGAGCCGAAGTTCCAGATCTCCAAGGACGCGTTCTAAGAGTTTTCCCAGAAATAAATTCGAACGTAATGTATGCAGATTTATGGTTCTATTTTCACGTATGTTTGGCCCCTCCGCTTCCGACGCCACTGTAACCATGTTAAAATGATTAAAACTAAACATCATCATATCACTTTACGATTCAGATGTCATGTTATGACTGTGAACATTAAACTTTTGCTGAAAATATCACAATAATATTGTGTAGAATATCAAACTGTGTATCGTGGACTATATCTCGTGGCCATGCATGGTGAACGAGAAAAGTGACTAGAAAAGTGAAACCAATATCACTCATTAAAACGTGGCCATGGTAAAATACTGACTAGAAAAAAATTAAACTGATATATTTCCCGGAAATGAAATATCACGAATGTAGTATAGCCTTCAGCAAAGCTTATACATATACAGCTTTCAGTTTATTGCCCGTTTTGCACTTCGCCAACGGTAGACCGAGGCTGCCGACGCTTCATTATCAAATCCACACGCATCGAGCAGAAGGAAAAAAACACACGAGTTAGTGTTAATGATTAATTGAATAGTAAATTCGCCTGCTTTATCCGTCGATGGTTCCCCTGCTGTATCCATCGAGGGTTGAGTCTCATGAACAGAGCTACAGCTCTTTCACAATCCACTTTATGACCATAAAACGGAAAGTCGTGGTAAAC
Organism: Hanleya hanleyi; assembly: GCA_036873755.1. NCBI lineage: Eukaryota > Metazoa > Mollusca > Polyplacophora > Lepidopleurida > Hanleyidae > Hanleya > Hanleya hanleyi. The sequence goes on from JAVTVY010018010.1 coordinate 20,403, forward strand.
CCAGTGTTGAGCTAACTGACGCGTCACTACTGGAACGGAGCATGCTAAAGAGCCTGGAGACTGACATTTTTTATTTCTTTCTTTTCCCTTTTGCTTTTTTTGTTTTCTCTGTTTTTTTTCTGTTTTTTTGCTTTTTTTTGTTTTTTGTTTTGCCTTTTCTTCTGTTTTTTTTTGGCGCGTCCAAGGGGGGGTCGTTCGCACCTGACGACCCCCCCCTAACGACGCCCCTGATTACCAGACAAATTTCGAGCACCAGAATCAACAAAATTAACACCGTGCATACTACCTCCAGTGGTTCCACTGGCCGCAGTTCGTACGTCCGGATGGCCGACAGGTTCATCACAGTGCTCACTCTCTCTGCTAGGGCCAGACCGTTCCGTCGGCTTATCTTTCTGTTTACCGGTACGGGTCGTACCACTCCTCTTTTTGGCTGTTTTCGCTGGAGGCCCAGTCCGTGATTCCGCGCTGGCACTTTCAGACACTTCCCCGGGGTACACCCGCTTCAAGCAAGCCCGCCGAGTTAGGGATATTTTGGTTCACATTCTTCCAAAAGCACCAAATTTGGCCCATATGTCGCCCATATCATACTATTTCGATTTTTGACGGGCGCCAAGACGGGCGCCCCCTAGGGCCGCCATATTCGGCGAAATTCAATATGGTCGCCACCCGGTTTAGAGGCCATTCGTAGTTAAATAACTAAAAGGGCTAGAAATATGAATAATAACACTTTTTAGTGGTTTTGGGGATCGGAGAATCTGATTGTTATCTTATTGCAATGACTTGAGGTCAAGGTCACCCTTTAAGGTCACCCTAAAGGTCATTTTGGGGACAAATTCGCCATTATCAGTGGCTTTGGGGCAAGATATATAAACTGCCCCATTCTATTGGTTTCCAGGGTTGAGTAACCCGAATCTGGCCTTATTTTGGCGATTCGGAGCAATAGTTCATTTGAGAGTCGCGATAGAGGTCATCCGAACCAGAGGTCAATTGTAGGTATAACACCAAAAGAACCACAAATAATACGATAGAGGTTTGTGGCATTCTCCGATTCTGAACTTACTTTGAAGATTTGAGGTCACCCCATTTTGGGGTCAAATGTCAAAGATCAACAGGTACCACTAAGAACAATCGAACGAAGATTATTCAGGAACAAATTATATTAAAATACTTCGGAGATGACATCTGCTCACAAAATGCTATAACTATGCCGCTACGTCGCTATGTGTATTTAAATGTTCGAAATACAATACAAAGAGCGCTTTAGCAACAATATACCAATGATTATTAGTACCTATACCTTCTAGCTTGCGCTCTCAAGAAACTGTGATATCGGGTCGCACCCAGTAAGGCTGTGGAAGAGGGGTAGTGCCAAGGATTTGACGGACCGAGATCGGAACAAATGGTATGGACTGGAATGTCACAATATTTTTTTCCAGTACCGAAGCCCACCAAGAGTTCCGATAGACCGAGGGTCTCCAAAGACCGGACATCGCTGTCCATCGTGCGAACATAGGCTGTTGTATGACCCTTCGTGGCATGTGCTAGATGCGGGAGGACCCTGGTGTCCGACTCGGAATGGTTGTACGGTTGAAGTCTTGTGAGGTCACAACGCCTGTTGAAGAACACGGACTCAAAACGGGTACACAGAAGGAGCTTTCCGCTCATGTCAGTCTTGGAGATCTGTGTGCTGATGAATGAGAACGGCTCCTTTTTGTTAACATTTTTTAAGAAGCCGCTGATCCATTCTTCGGGATTTTAGGGATTCAGGAAAAAGTATTGTGTCATTCCAGACCAAACCATCTGTTCCGATATTGGTCCGTCAAATTCCGTGGCACTACCTCTCTTTCACAGCTTAACGGGGTGCAAAACGACTTCACAGTTTCTTGGATGTGGCAAAAAGACCGCCTGGGCAGCCTGTACAAGCATATCGGACCCCACCGACACACTAGTGCCTCTCACACACGATCCTGACACTCTCGAGTCCGTGCATATGGAGCTTATAGAATGCTGCATCGTACTAATGTACAGCAAGGGATGTGGTGCAGCCGGTGTCAATGAGGCCAAGCATCATCTCTTCACTACTGCAACCAGATCGCTGGAAAACATCCCACCTCCCAAGCCGCGCTTTTGCAGCATGCGAAGCGAGCGCTGCTGCAAGCGAGTTTCTACTGGAGTCGCTTCACTCACTCCAGTAGGAAATCCCTGACTTCAGTGAGTGGAGCTGGCACAAAGATTGCACCAGTACATGGCAACCGCCATGGACCACTCTCAGCGACACTTCTATGGCATATGCCATTCTCATGCACTGCGGCTGACTCAAGGCATGCACGGGAAGGTGCAAATGCAACTGTGCCGATGTCCGATACACGACCCTCTGCAAATGCGAAGGCGGGTGCGTTAATAACGAGGGCGGTGACGACAAGTATTATTTATTGCTGGCATCATAGAGCGCAAGCCAGAAGGCATAGGTAGTAAAAGTAATCATTGATATACTGTTGCTTAAGCGGTCTTTGTTTTGTATTTTGAACATTCAAATGCACGTAGCGGCATAGTTATAGCATTTTGTCAACAGATGTCATCTCCGAAATATTTTAGTAACATTTGTTCCTGAATAATCTTGTTTCGATTGTTTTTAGTAGCAACTGTTGATCTTTGACCTTTAATTCTCAAATGAGGTGACCATGACCTCAAATCGTCAAAATAAGGTCAGAATCTAATTCTCCGATGCCACAAAGCCCTATGGTATTATTTGTGATTCTAGCCCTTCTGGTGTTTTCTATAATTGACCTCCGGTTGATCTCTGTTTCGGGTGACCCCTGTCGTGAACCTCACATGCAATATTGCCTCAAATTGTCAAAATATGGTCAGATTCGGGTTACTCAACCCCGAAAATCGATAAAATGAGTTAGTTTGTATATCTCGACTAAAAAAACACTAAAAATGACGAATTTGAACCCAAAATGACCTTTAGGGTGACCTTGACCTCAAATCGTTGAAATAAGATCAGAATCAGATTCCCGACACCGATAACCACTAAAAAATTGTATGATTCATGATTCTAGCCGTTTTGTTGTTTTAAATACGATTGACCTCTAATCCGGGCAGCGGCCATAATGAATTTCGCCAATATGGCGGCCCCAGGGGGCGACTACCTTGGCGCCCATCAAAAATCGAAAAGGTATTGTATGGGCGACATATGGGCCAAATTTGGTGCTTTTGGAAGAATCTGAACCAAACAGTCCCTTTTATGCCCTAACATCCCGGACTATATAGGCCTAGCACGAGGCATCTCCAAATTACCCAATTTCACACAATAACAGCTTACAGCAACACTTTTTGAATTTAGAAATTTGGATTTACAAGCCGCAATAATTATAACCGAAATTTGAATACCGAAAGATACTTGCTTATCATATACTGAAGTTTCAAGTTCAGATCTTGGCCTCTGTGTGTCTGCTCGCAGCTAGTGCCTAAATATAATGTCGAACCTCGTGATAGAAATCAGGGCAGCCTCACAGCGCATGTCAGTGAAAAATATCGGTCAGCTGCACCAACATATCTGAAGAACACAAGTGGTCAAAGGGGCATAATCCAACAAACTTAATATAATGGACATGCCATAGCATGTGTTACCTCCCTTGCATTATATCTGTAAATACAGCTCTAAACCCATGGTCAAATGAATACATACAATACTTTATGCTCAAAGTTCAATAATGCAAATTAATGGTGAGGCATTAATTTTATTTATCAGAAATTGCACAACTGGTGCCTTCGGTTGTTACCCATTTGAAAGAGGCAGGTCTACTCGAAGAGTGGCTTTCCTACCTCCGTCTACTAGAAAGATAAACATTACCAATATACAATATAGCACAGCTTCTGTTCCTCGATGTTTGCAGATGGTTCAGCTGTCAAAATACGTCAAGTATGCGCTATTCGGCCCAGGTCAAGTAGTTTGGCGCCTTGATTATAAATTGTTCCATGGCAAACTTTTAAGGTTTATGGCAGGCATGCGCCATATCGGTAGCGTACAATCGTGTCTAAACGAGAATGGTTTATACAATCCCCAAGATACCTCAATACAATTTGCTGTTCCAAGTAGTCATCTTCTATCTGGTGCGTCAGACAGCACGCAATTGAATATGAAACCCGGTGTCTGGCATGAAATGCTGGATCTATTTGTCACTGAAAAGAACAATTCCTACAAAATATGTGTCGATGGGAAAAAACTGAATGTCTCTTCCACCCAGAAAGAAGGCGGAATAAACCTTTTCGACTTTGAAGACTTTCCAATGTTTGAAGAAAGAAAACAGGAACTGGCATCACATGAAACCATTATTCAGATACTGGACGATATGACGGAAAAGTACCTATTATTATCTGGAAATTTGGGCGAACGATTATTTCCTGCATCGAATATATAATCCGATGACAATTGTATCATACATAACTGTAGCTTCGCTCACTTGTGCTAATACTGGAGTAACCCGCGTTATTTCATACGTGGAGAATTTTGAGAATTTGTTTGACGTGGTTACTGGCCGCTCGTGGTACCGGAACTCTGTTGAAACATAAAGGATGAAATGATACAGCGAAACTTAGTCGTTGGAATGATTTATTTGCATTGAACATCAGTGAGTATACTGCGCTTATATTTCAAGTATATTTACTTGCATTTTCTACTCAATGATCACGACTTAACGCACTAAAGCCAACTAATGGTTTATAATCTTATATTATAGAAAATATATAAATAAAACACTAACGGTATGTATTATACCCCGGGTATACCCTATATATGCCCTAGACACTATATATTATAAATACCTATAGGGTAAAGGCATATATACCGGTACTATATAGCAGTTGTGTTTTCTTTTCTTATTTTTCTAGAATACCGTATGTGATTAATAAACGATCAGTTTGCCAGTGCCTCAGGTCATAACGAAACGTAATCGTATAATGTTTAGAACTGGTTACGACTTCCACGTATACCATGCAGATTCCATTGATCTAAACTTGGAATTCATATGAGGTCAACGGTATCCAGTCAGCATTTAAAATACGAAAACGTGCATACAAATTGCCTTTTTAACTTAAGCAAGTACGTCAACATCCTAAGTTGTAATCGAGAAAACCACGGGATTGACGGTATATTCCGAACTTGGGGTTTAAGATAGAAGGCAATACAATTCATATCCGAACATGCAACTATATATGCTTTTACAACCCAAATAAAACATTTTACAAAGGAGAAAATTTAATACCCAAAATTGTGCCAATGTATCGAGCAAAATTGGCACGAGGTACGGCAATTTCCGAATTTGCTTCTGCAATATATGAAATGAATGTACCGGTATACAAATCACATGTAATTAAATTTTTATCCGACGACACCGAAATTAAGAGAACACATTCCGTTCTGCACAACATATAAATAAATAATTAAAATTACCCGTGGATGCAGTTCTCTGCACGTTTTTTACATACACGGAGAAATTACGAAATATAACATTTTCGCCAATATATAGAAAATAAGAGATTGGCAAGAAATACGGTACAGCATATCCTGAACCTGGCAATAATGTAAAGACAATCATTTGAACATGTTTTCACAGGTAGAATTTGCGAGGACATCCAAAATAACTATGTATTCCTTTTTTCAACACATTATCACATCAAAAGATGAAAATACATATACCCGTAAATGCAAACCATCGATATTATTATGGCGTATAGAAAATATGACCTATGGAAAAAATTGTTGATTTTAATACAAATGTATACTCCGAATAATTCCACGCCAGCGAGTATCGTGATTCTCAAATATATGATGTATTCTTTCTTGCAAGTCGAAGACTGAACAGAAAACAAACACAGTCTGCAAACATATTAAGAGTGCATGGTGATACCCAGGATTAGTTTTATGCTTTGTCCCAATAGATTGATCAAAATCCAAGAGATTGTTCAAGTCTGTAGATGCGGAAATCAGAAATCATGATACTCAATGTCTTGGAATTATTCTGTGTATAACAAAATGTGGATCTTTATGCCAATCAAAATGTTTCTTTCATATAGGTGGTATTTTATTTTTGAGAGGGGCCGAATCCTGGCTCGAATGTACTGCGTCCTTTACGTCAATATTTCGTACATACAGGCATTGGCAAGGAACACACTTTGAAAAATTGTGTATACAAAAAGCACACACAAATTTGTAATAGAAAAAAAATAAAATAAAATACTATTCCGGCCGGGTACTGTCTGCATGATAATTTTTGATACACTTGTTTTGTTCTTTTTGTAAGCACTATAGTTTTGGGAATGTATATCCAGAAATTGCAATAATATGAGAAACAAAATCCAAAACTCAAAAGCAAAGCTACTTGTCAACCTAGATGTTGAATTTTACATAATTGCGGTGGTACGACATAGATGATCTCCACTTGAACGTTTTGAGACACTTGGTGCACCAAAACGCTTGCAGATTGGTGCATCCAATGGAAATGATCAGTAAGATTCTTCTTCTTTGCAAAGCGTTTACCGCATGTATTGCATTCAAACTTCTTGTCCCCTTTTTGGCGACAATTTATAACATGCACTTGCAGATCACCAGGATACACGTAGGCTACCCGGACCACTGATGGTCCCTCTCTACCCCCAAACACCTCCTTCCACACCCCCAGAATACCCACTTTGGCTACTACTCCTACTGATGACGTCACAAGATGACGTGGACATCCCGTCGGATGCTCCCTCACGTATGCTTTACAATAATACCTCACTCGACTCCATCGGACCACTAGTGGTCCGTCTAGATCCCATAACGTCTATTTCCATATACTTTGTCTACTGCGCATGCGCAGAATGACGTCAGTTTTACGTCAAACCCATCCCTTCGGATGCTCCCTCACATATGCTTTACAATGATACCTCACGCGACCCAATCGGACAAATAGTGGCCCACCTGGACCCCAAAACGTCTATGTCCATGGTCTTTGTCTACTGCGCATGCGCAGAATGACGTCAGTTCCACGTTTCAGCCATACCTTCGGATGCTCTCTCACGAGTGCTTCACATTGACACCTCCCTCGACCCAATCGGCGCAATAGTAGCCCCTCTCGGCCCCAAAACGTCTATTTCCATACACTGATATCTCACTTGATGCAATCGGACCACTAGTGGCCCTCCTAGACCCCAAAACGTCTATTTCCATACCATTTTCCCACAATTCCCTGTCTGCGCATGCGGAAAATGTTGAAAACAAACAACACACTAGTCCAGGCGCATGCTCCTCCATGTATGCTTTACATTGCTACCTCACTCGACCCCATCGGACCACTAGTGGTCCACCTAGAGCCCAAAACGTCTATTTCCATACTCTTTCTCCACGGCGCATGCGCAGAATGACGTCAGTTGCACGTCACACCCTTACTTCGGATGCTCCCTCACGTATGCTTTACAATGATACCTCACTCGACCCAATCGGACCAATAGTGGCCCCTCTCGGCCAAAAAACGTCTATTTGCATAGTCTTTGTCTACTGCGCATGCGCAGAATGACGTCAGTTTGACGTCGCACCCATCCCTGCGGATGCTCCCTCACGTATGTTTTACAATGACACCTCACTCGATGCAATCGGCCCAATAGTGGCCCACCTAGACCCCAAAACGTTTATTTCCATACACTTTGTCTACTGCGCATGCGCAGAATGATGTCAGTTTCACATTTCAGTCATCCCGTTGGAGGCTCCCTCGCGTATGCTTTACAATGATACCTCACTTGATGCAATCGGCCCAATAGTGGCCCACCTGGACCCCAAAACGTGTATTTCCGTATCCTTTGTCTACTGCGCATGCGCAGAATGACGTCAGTTTTACATCACACCCAGCCCGTCGGATGCTCCGTAACGTATGCTTCACATTGATACCTCCCTCGACTCAATCGGACCTCTAGGGACCCCTCTAGCCCCCAAAACGGCCTCTCAGCGCTATTTACGCATGCGCACAGTAACTTTTTCAAAAAAATTCAACCAATCGCTTCGGTATCCTGCCCATCGTGTTCTAGGTGTTGAGATGTGAAAAACAAAACCAAACAACCCATACTACAATGACCAGGAGTAAATTTCCCATTAGGTTCAACATTGGTCAGTGGCCTAGTATGGGCCATATGGTAGGCATATATATGCTATTCCTTCCCATCGTGTTTTACGTGGTGAGACAGAGGGTTCGCCCCGTCAGAGTTGTCTTCCTTGTTGGTCATCATACGTAGGACGAACGTTATGCGACCGCCATGTTGAAATTCACCATGTTTGTTTCATTGTGCAAACTGGACAATAAACGCTCGATCCTGGGGTCGCACGGATGTTAGACTGGTCATAATAACATCGTACGACATCTATAGGTTTTGTTCATTACTATAAGTCTTCCTTCCCATGGTTTCAGGTATTTTTTTCGTACCAATACGGCTTTGGGGAAACCTGTATGGAGACACTGAGGGTTCCCCACTGGCCATTTAACATAAGCAAATAGATGGCAATATTGTCGGGGACCATGTTTCGGGAGATTGACATTGGGAGTCACTGGGGTCTTAGCCTTATTACTGGACCGTCACGTGACCGGAAGTGACCTTTGACCTTTTAACCCGAGTGTGACCTTTGACCTTTGACCCGGATGTGGCCTTTGACCCGGATGTCACGTGACCGGATGTGACGTCATCGTGAACTCCGCATGCTCCGCGATGACGTCATCTCATTTGCATAAATACTCGGGAATTTCAGTTTTATATACTACTTACGAGCTTTGCGGATTTCTTCGTGGATCTGCGGCGGACTGGCTGTGGGCCTACGAGTATTTCTTGGAATGATTCTTCCTCTGGTATTACTTCTCCTAAAACAATGTAAAAACTATACGATAACATGAAAATGAAACGGATCATGATGCCGTAGTTTGGGTTCTGAGATATGAAACCCCACTGGAATAATTAAGTCATAAATCGACCCTAAACATGAACAGTTTTATCAGATTAGACATTGCTATAGTATATATTCACAGTAATTGCACTTCGAACGCCAAAAATGCGCACAGGAACTCATCAAAAAGTCCAACAGTCGAAGAAATCACCTTGACAGAAATACGGACAGTCTCATTTCAGGACATGAGCGCTTGTTCCTAAATATTCGCCTCTTTATACTTATATTTACCTCCTCTGTACCAATCATATTTGATTAACTACCATTCTAGTTTATTATAATATACCGTACAGACCAAGATGTGAAATCCTATACTAGTTACAAGAACAATCAACTTCATAACTGTAAAATTCGACACAGTTTTGATAAATTTTTAACATGAACACGATCATGATGAAAACGAGATGATCTATGAATCTGAATTTGACACAGGATATGCCACAATAAATCTAGAACATCATCTCTTTCAGTTTCTTCCATAAAGTGATGTATAACACGCAGAAAATTGTAAAATGCTTACTCTCCATCTCAGCACACGTGTCGACTCGGTGCGATTACGTATCAAATGGGCACAGATGACTCGTCATAAATATATCCGAACCGGATAGGCTTATCCACTGTGAATATACCCACATATAAACATTGTATAGCATGCAGCTATTGTCCGCTAGCTATTGTCCGCTGTAAAAGTACAGCATGCTATTACAGAGTATTATATTGTTAGCCAGAAACCAAACAGCATGCTATTACAGAGTATTATATTGTTAGCCAGAAACCAACATTCATTCGGATATACGGCCATAATAGTAAAAAGGAATCAGTCATATATAATCAGTCATGCAGCCATACTGATTCTCAATCATCCGGCTCTGCAGCCATGTTAATTTACAGTTTCCTTTGGCTATTCAGCCATGATAAGCTCCATTATTATTCAGCTCTGCAACCATATTAATTACACACCAAACACCACCAAAACGTGGGGCTGTCAACTGCTTGAAGCTTTCCCATTAGCAGGACGCATTCAACCATCAATTCTTACCATATTTTCACAGTAGGGTATAATAGAGAATGTTTTTCTATTCCATTTCATGTCATGGTATCAACAAAGCAATATCAGTAGAATACATATAAGTGTAGGCCTACAGATGTCTTTTCATATCCAGTCTACAGAAAATCTCTATCCATATCCAGTTAAACATGCACTTAGTATACCTTCCTGTGCAAGCTATCCAATCCATAAAGTGTAGTCATTCATATTATGGAATCGAATGGATAGGTAGACTGACTGATTTCTCTGTAATGATTGTGAATGAGTATGGTTCATTTCAAAGACACAGCATGTTCATTCAACCTAAAACACCGGCACTGGCTCACAGCGGCTCGTTACCGTTGTTAATTAGGTTGATTATATCGGGGGTCGATTCCCTATCCCCCCCCCTCCCACCCACCTATAATCAACCTTATGTGACAGGGTGTCACTGAATGACATTAGTATGATAAGAGTTGTTCCCCCTACACCGTAACATGTGAAGCGGTATCCAACTGATGATTGTTCTTTAGTATGTTCTTTAGTGTCTAGAGGTAGAAAACGCTGAAACTGCGTCGAAGCGTGGTAGTGGGTCTGCATTTTTTTGGCAAGTATATTCTTGTACAATTTACTCTACATTAGCGCAATAAGCATGATATTCGTCTGTCGTGTAAATGAAGGAATTAAGATTCGTTCACCGAACGGTTAGGATGTAACTTTGAAAATGTAATGATGTAAAGTTGTAGTTTGCTGACATCATAACCGGATGCCAGCTAGTACATGTAGAGCACGTGTTCTACAACAACAACATATATGATATGTATGTTCACCCATAGACCTCGTATGATTACATGTATCTGAATTCAGAGATTGATCGACAAATGAAATGATGAATGATAGATGGTGATTTAGAATTATTTGACATTAAATAATGTGTTTTGCTGAACTATCTGATTTTATGGAGTTTAACACAGCATTATATTGTACTATGCACTAGTCAAACATTATTTTCTGAAGATCTGTAAGATCATATCCACATTATGAGAGCCCTGTCTATATATTTTTAATTATATTCTCTAATGTCAAGCAAAATGTGGCTATGCTATCAGATATTATGACGAAATTACCTTGCATAGTGATCTGACATGCACATGTTGAAATCTACTGAGAGTAATCAACTAAATGATATTTCATTGAGTAATCAAATGATATTTTTATTAATGAATGTAGTAGCTGTCAACCCGAGGTTATGATTAATTTGTATAATTAATAGAATAGAATTAATTCATTTTATTACAAGATATAGTGAGATATTTTGTAGATCACCAGCCCTCCAAGTAAGTGGCGAACGCTCGTTCAGGTTACCAGGAGGTTACCGAGTTTGATTTTCCGGCGACCGTTTGTCCGTTCGCGATGTTAAGCTGTGATCGTCTGTGGATAAAATAAAAATACTGTCTGTTGTCACACAGGCCAAATTGGCCTTTATTGTTTGCTTGTTATTTCTTCATAACTGTAACACTTCAATCTGATTTCTGTATCCTCGACTGACCGGTTTGTTTTTGTTGAAAGGTCGAATCAAATAAACAGGCTATTCATCGTACACGCAGTTTTACAAGTTACTGTCGCCCCGAAGGCATGGAAATTCCCCAGGTCGGAAACCCCGTTTCGTTTGATACTGCCGCAGCAAAGCCTGGTTCCCTACGATAAGTAGGTCAGTCGGGGTTTACTGAAACAAATCGGTCTGGTGTGCAGTGTGCGCGCATCAACGTGCATCGTACGTTTGACAGTTGGCATCTGCTGTGTTTGTTCAATACTTTGTTAGAAATGTCAACGAAATCCAGAGAAACTGAGAACATTTCTGAAATGACAGTTTCATCTCTTCTTCCTTTACAAAGTTCACAGTGAAGACAATATCACTAAGTAAGTGGAGTTGCAAAATTTGCAGTCGGCATTTTGCGGACATTCGTTCACAAGCAACACTTCACGGAAATTCGCTGGCTCGAATTATATCATACGCCGATGGCGTTGATTATGTACATAAAAGCAATGTTTCCAGACACGTAAAACCTGGATCTCTTCAAGCCTGGGCTAAAACCAATCTCACCGGCAAAGATGGCAGTCAAAGTGAAAGTAACAAAACAACAACAACAACAACCACCACTCAAACCCCGGCGGCGAGACAACTATTTGAAAAAAAATGCACGAACACAATATTGAAATCATATCAATACAGCATATTTAATGAAATGAAGGACAGTACTCAAGTTGTATGTAGTTTAATATATAGTTTTATTTCATCAGTACACAGGTAACTTCAGTTTTACTGTTTCAACAAAGCTGAAACTAAAACAGTTCAAAATATCAATTACAACTGACTATTCACTGAATTTTATCAAAATTGCTTCATTTAATAATGTATTATCATTGCTGTCAATTATGTGTTCAAGTCAGCCAAAAATTGAGAAAACCGTACAACAGCGACACTCACAATGACATCCTCACAATCACATTAATTTTGTAAAAAGTGCCAAATTTTAAATATTTCATGACAGTCAGTATCCATTCAGATGCTTCTACTGAAAAACATAAACTAACATTTTAGATGATATTTAATAATTAATTACATGTAAGAGCACAAAATTCATTTCGTACTATTTGCAATATCTATGAAGTACATGTAGACTAGCAAATAATACCTGCACCTGTACATACAAGCAATCAGTTTTACATGTACTAAAAGCAATATCTCGACTTCAGACTGTACAAAATTGAATGATTTAACATGATTGGAGTGTCGTACAAGAATATTACATCTGAGTTAACACGGCCAAGCGAATATCATTTATCTCTTTGACAACAACCCAAAAGCACGCACGGTAACCTGTTTTTCTGAACCGGGTTACCACTTCTTGTTTTGTGGTAACCTGTTTACAGGTTACCACAAACCATCCTTAATTGGAGGGCTGGATCACCATGGTCACAGACATATCGTGATAAAAGAGAATTGTTATATCTCCTGACGAATACATGTAACGTTTAATTAATGTGATTCTTATAGGGAGATGGTGTCCCTCAATGGTTCCATGGTCTGGAATAACGGCTTGTAAAGCGGACTGACTTGTTTCGCGTATTCCTGATCTGGGTTTGAGGTTAGTTTGATTATAGTTATTATATAATTTGTAATATGATGAAGTATACTTACCATTTACATGTATACATAGTATACATGTATAATTAATGTATTCCAGTTCTATGTTTGCATGAAGTTCAATGTTCAGTTTAAAGAGAAATAAATGTCCATCAGCTGTTCTGTTAGGCATGTTAGCTGTAATGTGATTTTGTCAAAATCATCATGGTTTCTGTAATGGATTTGTGATATCATGGTTTGCAAACAACTGAACCAACACTGTAAGAAATTGTGTTTAACTGCAAAACACTAATGTACGCATTCTAACCACTGAGCCTTTCGGCATGTACACTGTAAGATGTATAGGGTGAAGTGAATGTATGTACATGTAAAGCATATGAACTAGCTACACTGTAAAAAAACACCAGGTATGATATGTGTTAACAGTAGGAATATAAGGACATCTAATGTCATTGTAGTTTTAAATAACTAATGTCTGAGGATGTATATCTGTGTGTATCCATGGCCATGGTATATGAAATTATTTATTCCGGTTTGTGAAGTGCATGTGGTGATAATAACTGTACACTTCATATAGACTAAAGTCACTGGTAAATAACAGATATACCAGGGTACACACAGTGTGATGGTTTTCCATAATATTGTATTGGGGCAATTGAATACAATGATCTTATAATTCTGTGCTTTTGTCGTTACAGGTCAGGGTTTATTCCCATGGTTACGGTTACGGTTATGATTACGAATACAAACTGATTACGATTACAAACTGGTTAAGATTACAGTCACGCTATGACTGGGTACTGTTATTACTGGTCTCTGGTGTACTGAGTGCTGGTTTTACAGTGTATTACGAGTTCACGGATACTGCTAGTTGTGAATGAGCGAATAAATTACTCTGATGTGGCAACCACAGTGTTCGGACTCCATCTCTGTGTGATCACTAATTTTGGCCGTCACAAATCTGGTGTCAGAAGTGGGATTACAGAGGATTCTGAAGTAAATCAGTAATCGTAACCAATAGTAACCAGGGGAAGGGAAGATCATGGCTACCGGAGAACAACATCCCCCTGCAGCAGACCAACGAAATGGGGAAGATCGGTCCCCTGCAGATGAGATACAGCAACTGCGGGAAGAAATACAGCGGCTTAGGCTGGAGCTTAATGGTACTGCCAACCGCGCTGCACAACCACCGACCACAACAAGGATTGTGATTCCACCACCAGTTAAATTACCGATATATAGTGGAAAGGAAGATCCATCTGTGTGGATTGAACGGGCCTCTAGAGCCGTTTCAAGTCAACAGCTAGAAGGAAATGCTGCCGTCTTATTTCTTCGGGACTATTTGTCAGGAGGTGCAGATGACGAGATCCGGCATCGTGCGCCACGGAATCCGGTGGAATTGTATGAAACTTTGAGGAATGTTTTTGGAAGTAGGGCGACCAGGCCACAACGAATGCGAGAATTTTATAATAGAGTGCAGCATTCATCCGAGACTTTGACTGAATTTTCTCATGTATTGGTGACACTTGTGGATAAAATGGGCCTCTCTTCAGCAGAAAGAGAACGACTGTTATGTGACCAGTTCGTGGAAGGTGTGCGCCCTGCCTCATTACAGAAACATCTGAAGAGACGTGCACGTGCCAATCCTGCTTTGACTTTTCTTGACCTACGACATATAGCGCTCGAGGAGGGTGATGACACTTCACAGTGTAGTGGACGCGCACAAGTCCGTGAGATGCAGGTGGACTCTAAGGGTGACAAGGTGGATCGTGATGGTGCGCCTATCTGGGCGAACGAACTTGTGGCGCTCACTAGACAGCTTGTGAAAAGTCAGACTTCTCAGGTGCCCGTACAAGCTGGAGCTGCAGCAGGAGGTGTCGAAACTCCTATGGACATGCGTGGGCGGTGTTATCACTGTAAACTTCCGGGACACTTTAAACGGGACTGCCGTAAGTTAATTCGTGAACGTCAACAGAGGGCAGATGCTCGCCGTGAGAATGCCCATCGGCAAAGAACAGATTATGACTTTGGACCAGCAGAGAACTTTGATGGACTTGCGGCTCCCAGAAGTGCTGGACCGCCGGACTCTTGACGCCAGGTGGTGAGTGATTGTCCAGAAATAAAAGTTAGTGTAGCTGGACGAATCACTGACTTTCTTATAGATTCAGGCTCACAAGTTAGCACGGTAACAGAAACCTATTATAATGAATGTCTGAGTGATCACCCTATTGAGTCAACCACATGGTTGAAGCTTAAAGCTGCTAACGGGTTAGAATTACCATATGTAGGCTGTATCATCACCACTGTTAAAGTCTTTGACACTGTTGTTGATGATGTTGGTATTTTGATTGTGAAAGATGCACATGTTTATGAAGGTAATAACCCTACAAGACCTGGTATATTGGGTATGAATATATTGAGGCATATTCCGGAGTTCAAAAATTTGACTCCGTCTGTGAAATCTGTTTCTGTTACAGGGCGGAAGACCAAGGTGTCATTCGTAAGAGTAGCGGGAAATGGCGACACCATGATTCCTGATCTTCCATTGTACAGCTGAGGTGCACTGGTATTCCCAAGGAAGGAAACGTGCTAGTTGAACCCTTACAGACCTCTACTCCAGGTGGCGCGTTACTGGTGGCCTCAACTTTGTCGAATGGATTGGTGGAAGTGTGTAACCCAACTGAAAGGGACAATTGGCTTCCTGCTAGGACAAGGATAGGGACTATTCAGGAGTGCTCGATAGCAGAAGATTTGTCTGTTTCCGCCGATGTGAATCGGATCACTGTGTGTACTAGAGAGGTGACTGCTACAGACCAAAACCCTGTTCCAAGATTGGAAGATTTCGATGGAACACCGGAAGAGCGACAGAAAGTCAGCCAACTGATAAGTGATTACAGTGATGTGTTTTCATCTGGTTTGGGTAGAACCCAGACGATCAAACATGAAATTCACACCACAGATAAGGTTCCTGTGTCCCAGCCACATAGACGAATTCCCCCACACCTGATACCTGAAGTGAAAGCTCATTTACAAGATCTACTGGAAAAGGGTGTCATCCGTCATAGTTCGTCAAGCTATGGTGCCCCGATTGTACTTGTTCGGAAAAAGAATGGTGATCTACGTATCTGCACTGACTATAGAAGGCTCAATAGCAAGGTAGCGCACGACGTCTATCCTCTGCCAAGGATTGAGGAATCCCTCGATCTGATGTCCGGCGCGACATATTTTTCTACATTAGACCTGAAGAGTGCGTATAACCAGATTGAAGTTGCTGAGGCGGATAAACCGAAGACCGCGTTTACGACTCCATTCGGTCTCTTCGAGTATAACCGAATGCCTTTTGGCTTGAAAAACACCCTCGCTAGCTTCCAACGCCTGATGACGTGTGTCTTCAGAGATGATTTGATGGAGAGACTCTTTGTATACCTTGACGACATCATCGTGTGGTCTGCTGACATTCCGGAACATCTGGTGCGTTTGAAGTCTGTACTACAGAAGCTGCGTGATCATGGCTTGAAGGTAGAGCTGGAGAAGTGCTCCTTCTTCAAACAGGCAGTTAAGTTCCTGGGGCACGTGATTTCTCGTGATGGCGTCTCCACGGACCCAGACAAGGTTCATGTTGTGGCTGAATGGCCCGTACCCATTACCCTCAGACAACTCCGATCATTCTTGGGATTCGTGTCATATTACAGACGTTTCGTCGCGAAATTCGCTGCCATTGCATCTCCTTTGTACGACCTGATTGGAAAGTGTAAGGTATCTGAAGGCAGGAAGAAGCGACCGAAGAAGAACTGTGACATTACCGAAATGTGGGACCAAAGATGTCGGGATGCATTCCAAATTCTGAAGGACCGATTGACAAGTCCCCCTGTATTGACATTTCCTGATTTTGAGCAACCGTTTGTTCTTGAAGTGGACGCCAGCAACTCTGGACTTGGTGCAGTGCTTGGACAGGTCCAAAACGGGCAGCTACGTGTGGTTGCATATGCATCAAGGGGACTCCGACATCCCGAGCGCAAGGCGGGATATTCCAGTGAGAAGATTGAACTCCTGGCCCTTAAATGGGCAGTCTGTGACAAATTTCGCTCTTATCTCTTGGGATCCAGTTTTGTCGTATATACCGACAATAATCCTCTTACCTATGTGATGACCAAATCGAAGGTTCCAGCTCTTGAACAGAGGTGGGTCAACGACCTGGCCAGCTTTAACTTTACATTCCGCTACAGATCTGGCAAGTCCAATGTCAGTGCTGACGCGCTCTCTCGGTTACCAGGAGATTTCCCAGATACTGTGCCTGGAGAGATGGATGAAGATGTTGACTCACAGATCACGCATATACTTGGAACAACGCCTGTGCCAATAGATCTACAGGATGCTGCACTGCGGACCATCTGTGTCAATTTAAATCTGCTTAGCAGCAACGCTGAAGATGATTCTTCGAACCTAGGAACTGGATTACCTAGATGGGACCCTGCTTGCATGGAGAAGTTTCAGCGTGAGGATCCAGTGATTGGGCGACTGGTACATTATCGCACTCTCCAGCGCCGACCTACGAGGAAGGAACGCTCTGCTGAATCAGAATCTGCCAGATGTCTCCTCCAGCAGTGGGACAAAATCGTGTGCAAAAAAGGTGTTTTGTACAGACGGGTAACTTTGAATGGAGGTGAACCCACTCTACAGGTTCTGCTTCCATTATGTCTTCAGCAGACCGTGTTGCAAAGCCTCCATGATGCAGCAGGTCATCAAGCTTCGGGCAGGATGGAATCTCTCATTCGCGAAAGATGTTGGTTCCCAGCAATCCCAAAGCATGTCAAGGATTACATTAACAACTGCGAACGGTGTGTACGTGGCAAAGGACCGTACCGACCAGTCCAAACCCCTTTGAAACGATTGGTGGCAATGCGACCTCTTGAAGTCCTGTCAATAGATTTTACTTTGATGGACCGTGCCAGTAGTGGACTAGAAAACGTCCTGGTCATGACAGACTGGTTTTCCAAATTCACCGTAGCCGTGGCAACCCCTGATCAGACAGCACCTACGGTAGCGAAAGTTCTAGTGCGAGAATGGTTTTCTAGATATGGCATCCCACACCGGTTGCATAGTGACCAAGGAAGGTCATTCGAGGGCAATGTCATTGCAGAACTGTGTAAATTGTACGGCATCAAAAAGAGCAGGACAACACTTTATCATCCGGAAGGAAACGGACAGACAGAGCGATACAATCGTACGCTACACGACTTGCTCCGGACACTGCCAGAGAAACAAAAACGACGCTGGCCAGATCATCTGCTGGAACTTTGTCAAGCCTACAATGCTACCCCTCATGCTAGCACGGGGTACTCTCCCTTTTATTTGCTGTTTGGGAAGAATGTGACGTTACCTGTGGATCAGCTCCTCGGAGTGGGACAAACTGACGATGATGACGATCAGCCCGTTCTCAGCGATGATCCTCATGGGGACTGGGTGTCAGTGCACCAGGCTCGCCTGTGGAAGGCAAGGCAGCACGTTCAGAAGCAGTTGCAATCAAAGTTTGCTGCTAGAAAGCGACGACATGATCAACGTGTGAAAGGCACACCGATACCTGTGGGCACACAAGTGTATCTCCGGCAGCACCCGAAAGGTCGATGTAAAATCGCAGACAGATTTGGACCTAAAGTGTTCAAGGTTTTGGATCAGCATGACGGTGTCTATACTGTAGAGCTGGCTGATGAAGTGGGAGATATCAAACGTGTGGGCAGAGCTGAAATTACTCCAGTAGAGCTTTGTCGAGTGGCTCCCAAGCCACAGCCGCCATGTGTTCGAACACAAAGTGACAATTCAGAAATGCACGCGATTAATGATTATCCAGATTACCCAGCATGTATCATTATTGGACCAGGTGATGAAACTGGAAGGCCTGAAGTGGTGCACGAACAGTTGCAAAGGCCATCTGATGTAATGGATTTTGAGCATGCCCAACCTGTTCGTACAGAGGTCAGACGCTCCGCTCGTACTGGGGCTGGAAAACATTCCAACCCGTATCGATTACCTCGCTCAGTGCAACACTAGTTTATGAAACATGTCATTTCCATGAAACTGTTAATCTCATCAGTGTATATAGTTGAGTTGTTTTACTGTATTTGTTTTATATCATGAGGACATGATATGTTTACAGGGGAGGTGTATGTGACAGGGTGTCACTGAATGACATTAGTATGATAAGAGTTGTTCCCCCTACACCGTAACATGTGAAGCGGTATCCAACTGATGATTGTTCTTTAGTATGTTCTTTAGTGTCTAGAGGTAGAAAACGCTGAAACTGCGTCGAAGCGTGGTAGTGGGTCTGCATTTTTTTGGCAAGTATATTCTTGTACAATTTACTCTACATTAGCGCAATAAGCATGATACTCGTCTGTCGTGTAAATGAAGGAATTAAGATTCGTTCACCGAACGGTTAGGATGTAACTTTGAAAATGTAATGATGTAAAGTTGTAGTTTGCTGACATCATAACCGGATGCCAGCTAGTACATGTAGAGCACGTGTTCTACAACAACAACATATATGATATGTATGTTCACCCATAGACCTCGTATGATTACATGTATCTGAATTCAGAGATTGATCGACAAATGAAATGATGAATGATAGATGGTGATTTAGAATTATTTGACATTAAATAATGTGTTTTGCTGAACTATCTGATTTTATGGAGTTTAACACAGCATTATATTGTACTATGCACTAGTCAAACATTATTTTCTGAAGATCTGTAAGATCATATCCACATTATGAGAGCCCTGTCTATATATTTTTAATTATATTCTCTAATGTCAAGCAAAATGTGGCTATGCTATCAGATATTATGACGAAATTACCTTGCATAGTGATCTGACATGCACATGTTGAAATCTACTGAGAGTAATCAACTAAATGATATTTCATTGAGTAATCAAATGATATTTTTATTAATGAATGTAGTAGCTGTCAACCCGAGGTTATGATTAATTTGTATAATTAATAGAATAGAATTAATTCATTTTATTACAAGATATAGTGAGATATTTTGTAGATCACCATGGTCACAGACATATCGTGATAAAAGAGAATTGTTATATCTCCTGACGAATACATGTAACGTTTAATTAATGTGATTCTTATAGGGAGATGGTGTCCCTCAATGGTTCCATGGTCTGGAATAACGGCTTGTAAAGCGGACTGACTTGTTTCGCGTATTCCTGATCTGGGTTTGAGGTTAGTTTGATTATAGTTATTATATAATTTGTAATATGATGAAGTATACTTACCATTTACATGTATACATAGTATACATGTATAATTAATGTATTCCAGTTCTATGTTTGCATGAAGTTCAATGTTCAGTTTAAAGAGAAATAAATGTCCATCAGCTGTTCTGTTAGGCATGTTAGCTGTAATGTGATTTTGTCAAAATCATTATGGTTTCTGTAATGGATTTGTGATATCATGGTTTGCAAACAACTGAACCAACACTGTAAGAAATTGTGTTTAACTGCAAAACACTAATGTACGCATTCTAACCACTGAGCCTTTCGGCATGTACACTGTAAGATGTATAGGGTGAAGTGAATGTATGTACATGTAAAGCATATGAACTAGCTACACTGTAAAAAAACACCAGGTATGATATGTGTTAACAGTAGGAATATAAGGACATCTAATGTCATTGTAGTTTTAAATAACTAATGTCTGAGGATGTATATCTGTGTGTATCCATGGCCATGGTATATGAAATTATTTATTCCGGTTTGTGAAGTGCATGTGGTGATAATAACTGTACACTTCATATAGACTAAAGTCACTGGTAAATAACAGATGTACCAGGGTACACACAGGGTGATGGTTTTTCCATAATATTGTATTGGGGCAGTTAAATACAATGATCTTATAATTCTGTGCTTTTGTCGTTACAGGTCAGGGTTTATTCCCCTGGTTATGGTTATGGTTATGGTTACGGTTACGGTTATGATTACGAATACAAACTGATTACGATTACAAACTGGTTAAGATTACAGTCACGCTATGACTGGGTACTGTTATTACTGGTCTCTGGTGTACTGAGTGCTGGTTTTACAGTGTATTACGAGTTCACGGATACTGCTAGTTGTGAATGAGCGAATAAATTACTCTGATGTGGCAACCACAGTGTTCGGACTCAATCTCTGTGTGATCACTAATTTTGGCCGTCACACTAATTAACCAATTAACAACGGTAACGAGCCCCTGTGTACTGGCTAAAGCTGAATACAAAATTACATGTAGACCAGTTTTAGAGCATGAAGTTAAATTTGGCCTCCAGAATTTCATTCGGCTCTGCAGCCAATTAATCAATCTGCAGTATTATTTATTTTTAACATTCGAAATCTTTATATCAAGACGTACAGACTCGGCCCGTACCAGAGACGAGAATGCCCTTTACTACCAAACATGCCCTATTTAAACAATCAAAGGCTCGAACACTGAGCGAACAGCGCACTCTCCGCTCCCGGAGGAGAACGAAATTTCTGTTTAATTCGTGCCCTCAAACGAGGGAAATTATATGTACCGCTACTATCAGTAGTATAGTAACGGCATTTAAAGCCAACTTGACCTCATTATTTGCTCCCCCGGGTAAAATTTGAGGGGGTGGTCACATGTTATAGTATAGGGAGCGCCCCCTTTCGGCCTTTGACCTCTGGGTGCATGTAAAAACATCTCCCGGAAATAAAAAACGGAACACGGACTCTAGGCCGCTATGGATGGCTGGGTGCATGTAAAATTTCTCCGGAAAAAAGCGGACCACGGACTTTACCCTAAAACTCCTATGAATCCTATAATATTGGTCCCCGGGCTTATCGGGGCCTACCTATCCAGTCAATCGGGTGTTTTCACAGAAAATAAAAAATAAATAAAATAAATAAATAAAAAGCGGAATACGGACTCGTACAATATACAATATACGGGGAAATGCCTGTATGGGTATAGCTCCATACTGGCTATATGTGGGGAGGGGTGGTCAAAAAAAAATTGTGGGTGTTACTATGGGTTGTGGGGTCTCGTTTTTCTCGTCTCACCAAGAAAATGACAATGGGAAGGGTCCCAGAGCGAAGCGGTGAAATTTTTGGAAAAGTACCGGGTATGTCTGTATGTAGTCCCATACTGGCTATGGGAAGGGGGAGGGGGGGTATAGGTCCAACTTGGGAATTTTTTTTGTGGGTTTTACTATGGGTTGTGGACTCTTGTTTTTCACGTCTCGCCGAGAAAAACACAATGGGAGGGGTCCCGGAGCGAATCGGCGAAATTTTTGGGAAAAGTCACCGAGGTCTGTATATAGCCCCATAGGCTGGCTATGGAGGGTATAGGTCCAACCTGCGAAATTCACACACGTTCATTGTGATATGGGTTGTTTGGATTTGTTTTTCTCGTCTCGTCATTTTTGAAAAAAGTTCACCGGGGCCTGGGTAGGCCCGTAGGCCTATACTGCATGGCTATGGGGGATAGGTCCATACAGGGTGAACGTTTTGGGGTCTAGGTGAGCCCCTAATGATCCTATGGTGTCGTATGAGGTCTTATTTTGAAGCTTTCGTGGAGGAGCATCCGACTGGACTAATAATTCGTCCGTTTTCAATATTCTGCGCATGCGCAGTCTGGGTCCGAATGGGTCGTGGAAGGTGTCAAAGTGAAGTCAGAATGGCGTGTTTTTAAAGGCAAGTCTCATCAATCTGCGCATGCGCAGTTTGTTGTAGTAAGTAAAGTGGCCATTTTGGGGCAGTGCAGGAAGGTATTTGATGTCGAGATGGACCATCCTTGGTCCGAATGCGTCGTGCGGGGTGTCATTTTGTAGCTCTCGGGGCGTAGACCCCGATTTGAGGGCTGTCCACGTCATCTGTGACGTCATCGATGACGTCATCAGTACGAGTAGTAGTGAAAGTGGATATTTTGGGGCAGTGAAGGAAGGTATTTGGCGTAGAGATGGGCCATCCTTGGTCCGAATGCGTCGTGCGGGGTGTAATTTTGTAGCTCTCGGAGTGTAGACCCCGATTTGAGGGCTGTCCACGTCATCTGTGACGTCATCGGTGACGTCATCAGTACGACTAGTAGTGAAAGTTGACATTTTGGGGTAGTGAAGGAAGGTATTTGGGGTAGAGAGGGACCATCCTTGGTTCGAATGCGTCGTGGGAGGTGTTATGTTGTAGCTCTCGGGGTGTACATTCCGATTTGAGGGATGTTCACGTCATCTGTGACGTCAATGGTGACGTCATAAGTACGAGTAGTAGCGAAAGAGGGCATTTTGGGGCAGTGAAGGAAGGATTAGTAGTATAAAAGCGAATTCCGAGCCCTATTGACCCTGCGGCGCAATGCGCTATGAGTGTATGCGCACGTGTGTGTGAGTAGGTGAGTGAGTGAGTGAGTGAGTGTGTGAGTGAGTGAGTGAGTGAGTGAGTGTGTGTGAGTGAGTGAGTGAGTGAGTGAGTGAGTGGGTGGGTGGGTGAGTGAGTGAGTGAGTGGGTGAGTGAGTGAGGCGTCCCCAACGCCCATGGACGCACTAACGACGGTGAGTGAGTGAGTGTGTGAGTGTGTGAGTGAGTGAGTGAGTGAGTGAGTGAGCGAGCGAGCGAGTGAGTGGGATCCGACTGGACTAATGTATCGTCCGTTTTCATCATTTTGCGCATGCGCACTCTGGCTGTAGTATAGAAAGCAGGCATTTTGTGGATTCGTGGAGGTTTGTTGAGTGATGGACCATCCCTGGTCAAATGGACCGTGTGGGGTATCAGTGTGAAGCTCTCGAATGGCTGTCACCCGTCAACATCCGTCGTTACGCCTTAACGCCTGTCTCAACGACTTAACGCCCTATCTTTGCGCCTTAACACTCTAGCATAACGCCTTGACGCCATGATATAGACCGGAGAGAGAACAGCAACAATAAGGATGACACATGAGAGAACAACATCAACATGAAGTTTTTTTCGTATAGTTTATTCTCCCCAATGTTACATCATACCCACGCTGGGGGAGCCGCGTTGGGTATGTTTACAACTCAAGAAGACTCTTGTCCAATCAGAGGCCACCATTTGCATCTGTCATATTCGTTCCTGTCCGTTAGATGTATTCTTGTCCAATCAGAAGTCTACATTTCAGAAAGTTCCATCTTCGGCCATGTTCGCTCTGAACTGTTTGTTCTAATCATCGCCGGGCAGGACAGGATACCGTTGAGGCAGCATATCCTCAGATAGTTGTTTGCGCATTCTGAGTATCTATCAGTGCATGGGTGACTACATTCATCAGATGGGAAGATCCCGTAATTTGGTCACGAAGAACGTAACATTGGTCACCCTCTCTACGACCCACTGGGTGTTGGGGCGCTGTTCATAGGCCCATCCCAAGGCATCCAATTGGTCCACTTGGTCCAGCACGGGCTGTAGCGACGCCCGGTTAATGATGGTAAACGGTTGGTCAAATACCCGGATGTTACTGCTTGGGTAAAAGTATCGGACTTGTCCTGTCTCCTTATGCTGCAGTACATAACCAAACGCCAGATTTAATTTGAAGGACGTAGCTTGGTCATTGAAGATGGCTTCCATGTAGCTGCGTAGACGGGCGAGATCGGTCAGTCGGAAATTGTAGATATCTTGAATAGGGCGATGACGGTGGAAACAGTGCCGTATCATGGGCCAATGGCGCCGATAGATGTCACTCACTGGATGGGCGTCCTGTGACAGATCGCTAGGAACATCCACTGCATCTTCCAGAAAATGTTCGATGTCGTCAGCGTATGACTCGAAACCGTAACGCTGGGGTCCGGCTGGATATCCAGGCCCTCCTGGACTGTGGGTATAGGCGGGCTCTTCGTCATGGCATCACCAGTGGCGTTCGTCTCCCCGGGTTCATCTTCACTGGGTCTGACCTTCCGCGGCTCCACTTTAGTGGAAAGTTGTCGCCCAAACCGTAGAGACGGGGCATGAATCAAACGTTGGTGCTGTCTTAACCGACTGGGTTGTTTGAAGAGTGGACCACAATCGTTACATTGTACCGTCACACCCTCGTGGAGTGCCCTCTCATGGCGCAGTAAATTATCATCCCGATTGAATGACCGTGCGCAGATTATACAAGTATATCGTGCATCGTTGTGGGTGGAGGCCTCGTGACGTCGTAAACTTTCTATATGAGTAAACTGCTTCTGGCAAGTTGTGCAAGATAACATGTAGGCTGTGGATCTGGAAATGATGAATGCCGTAAAAATTCTGGCTCTTATAGTCCAACATAGAAGTACCCGGATGTAGGCGCGGACGTCAGCGACAAGAACCCGGATGTACAAGAACCCGGATGTAAAAGTCCCGGGATGTAAAAGTCTCCGGATGTTCAATTCACTTCGCCCACTGAAAAATTTCCTCTCTCCTCGTGCAAAGATCACACCCGGCCAAGGGTACACCTTCAAGGCAGGTCAGGCATCGCTGGCGATGGTAGCGGAGACCTCCGGGCTCTCCCCTGGTTGAGCTGTAACCCACACTGAAGAAATCATCAATCATTTCCATAGTTATGGGCGGGTATCTTTTGGTAACTCTTTTGCGGGGTCGAGCGGGAACCGGCACCTTTTCGTCAATCTTCAACGATTGCTCATCTGCCTTGGAATTGGCTGGCTTTTCCATTTGATCGGGTCTGGTACAGGTTGTGAGAAATGTACATCTAACATGCGTGTTTCGGTATTTATAGTTAGAGGAAAGGTGACCGTCCTATCGACCAATCAGAAGCCATCATTTCAGAAAGTTTAATCTTCGTTCAGTGTAACCTAAACGTCTTCGGGCAATCCATGATACTGAAGCTCGAAGCTCTTACTTCTCTCATTCAACACTGAGATCAATCTCCTTCGCCTCTTCAATTTGCGGCGGCAAATCGACCTCCATGGGTTCTTCTATTCTCAGATGCATTCCCATAGAAACTAAAATATCCGGTCTCGAGAGTGGCGAGCGTGATCCGTGTATGACATTTCGGTGACGTCCCAATTGACTGGGATGCTTAAAGACTATATCACAATCCGCACATGTATGCATGGGTACTTCGTGGTGTGCACGTGTGTGACAACGCAAACTGTCCAGGTGATGAAAGCGCTTCGAGTAAGTTGTGCAAGAGAACATACCGGCTGTGGATCTGGAAATGATGAATGCCGTAAAAATTCCGCCTCTTATAGGCCAACATAGGAGTACCCGGATGTTTTACAGTCAGGGATGTACAAGAACCCGGATGTACCCGGATGCAAAAGTCCCGGATGTAAAAGTGCCCGGATGTTCACGAATGTACCACCATCCCGGACTTCTATCAGGCCCAGGTCCAGAAGCTCTCATGTCCTGCATGTGAATAGTCAGTCATATTGTGTGTGTGTGTATGCATGTGTGTGTATGCATCTGGGTGTGCGTGTGTGCGCATGCATGTCTGTGTGTATGTGTCTGTGTGTATGTGTGCGTCTGAGTGTATGCGTGCGTCTGTGTAATTGTGTGCGTGTGTGTATGCGTCTGTGTGTATGCGTGTGTGTGTGTATGCATCTGTGTGTATGTGTGTGTGTGTGTACGCGTGTGTGTGTGTGTGCCTGTGTGTATGCATGTGTGTTTGTGTATACGTCAGTGTGTAGGTGTGTGTGTGTCGCCGTATGTCATGATACAGACAGATGAGAGAGAAAGATCAACACGTTCACCGGGTACTGTGGTTTTACATCAGGGTCCTCATCTTACATCCGGGTTTTGGACACCTGTTGACCTCAATAATTTGCATATGACCTCTGTGAGGTCACTTCCGCTTCCGTTCACTTGACCGGACACACATGCATACACACAGGCACACACACATACACACACACACGCACACACATACACAGACGCATACTCACACACATACACACACATGCATACACACACGCATACACACACACACACGCACACACATACGCATACACACACACACGCACGCAAACAAACATACACATACACGCACGCGCGTACACGCACACACGCAGGCACACACCAACGCGTACACACGCACACACATACACACAGATGCATACACACACACGCATACACACACACATACACGCACGCACACACATACACAGACGCACTCATACACACAGACGCACACATACACACAGACACATACACAGACATGCATACACACACACGCACACACATGCACACACACACATGCATACACACACACAATATGACTGACTATTCACATGCAGGACATGAGGGCTTCTGGACCTGGGCCTGATAGAAGTCCGGGATGGTGGTACATTCGTGAACATCCGGGCACTTTTACATCCGGGACTTTTACATCGGGTACATCCGGGTTCTTGTACATCCCTGACTGTAGAACATCCGGGTACTCCTATGTTGGCCTATAGGAGCCGGAATTTTTACGGCATTCATCATTTCCAGATCCACAGCCGATATGTTGTCTTGCGCAACTTGCTCGAAGCGCTTTCATCGCCTGGACAGTTTGCGTTGTCACACACGTGCACGCCACGAAGTACCCATGCATACATGTGCGGATTGTGATATAGTCTTTAAGCATCCCAGTCAATTGAGACGTCACCGAAATGTCATACACGGATCATGCTCGCCACTCTCGAGACCGGATATTTTAGTTTCTATGGGAATGCATCTGAGAATAGAAGAACCCATGGAGGCCGATTCGCCGCCGCAAATTGAAGAGCCGAAGGAGATTGATCTCAGTGTTGAATGAGAGAAGTAAGAGCTTCAAGCTTCAGGATCATGGATTGCCCGAAGACGTTTAGGTTACACCGAACGAAGATTAAACTTTCTGAAATGATTGCTTCTGATTGGTCGATAGGACGGTCACCTTGCCTCTAACTATAAATACGGAAACACGCTTGTTAGATGTGCATTTCTCGCAACATGTACCAGACCCGATCAAATGGAAAAGCCAGCCAATTTTTCGTTGAAGATTGACGAAAAGGTGCCGGTTCCCGCTCGACTCCGCAAAAGAGTTATCAAAAGATATCCTCCCATTACTATGGAAATGGTTGATGATTTCTGCAGTGTGGGTTACAGCTCAACCAGGGGAGAGCCCGGAGATCTCCGCTACCATCGCCAGCGATGCCTGACCTGCCTTGAAGGTGTACCCTTGGCCGGGTGTTATCTTTGCACGAGGAGAGAGGAGATTTTCCAGGGGACGAAGTGAATTGAACATCCGGGGACTTTTACATCCGGGTTCTTGTACATCCGGGTTCTTGTCGCTGACGTCCGCGCCTACAACCGGGTACTTCTATGTTGGACTATAAGAGCCAGAATTTTTACGGCATTCATCATTTCGAGATCCACAGCCGACATATTATCTTGCACAACTTGCCAGAAGCAGTTTACTCATATAGAAAGTTTACGACGCCACGAGGCCTCCACCCACAACGATGCACGGTATACTTGTATAATCTGCGCACGGTCATTCAATCGGGAGGATAATTTACTGCGCCATGAGAGGGCACTCCACGAGGGTGCGACGGTACAATGTAACGATTGTGGTCCACTCTTCAAACAACCCAGTCGGTTAAGACAGCACCAACGTTTGATTCATGCCCCGTCTCTACGGTTTGGGCGACAACTTTCCACTAAAGTGGAGCCGCGGAAGGTCAGACCCAGTGAAGAGTGAAGACGAACGCCACTGGTGATGCCATGACGAAGAGCCCGCCTATACCCACAGTCCAGGAGGGCCTGGATATCCAGCCGGACCCCAGCGTTACGGTTTCGAGTCATACGCCTGACGACATCGAACATTTTCTGGAAGATGCAGTGGATGTTCCTAGCGATCTGTCACAGGACGCCCATCCAGTGAGTGACATCTATCGGCGCCATTGGCCCATGATACGGCACTGTTTCCACCGTCATCGCCATATTCAAGATATCTACAATTTCCGACTGACCGATCTCGCCCGTCTACGCAGCTACATGGAAGCCATCTTCAATGACCAAGCTACGTCCTTCAAATTAAATCTGGCGTTTGGTTATGTGCTGCAGCATAAGGAGACAGGACAAGTCCGATACTTTTACCCAAGCAGTAACATCCGGGTATTTGACCAACCGTTTACCATCATTAACCGGGCGTCGCTACAGCCCGTGCTGGACCAAGTGGACCAATTGGATGCCTTGGAATGGGCCTATGAACAGCGCCCCAACACCCAGTGGGTCGTAGAGAGGGTGACCAATGTTACGTTCTTCGTGACCAAATTACGGGATCTTCCCATCGGATGAATGTATTAACCCATGCACTGATAGATACTCAGAATGCGCAAACAACTATCTGAGGATATGCTGCCTCAACGGTATCCTGTCCTGTCCGACGATGATTAGAACAAACGGTTCAGAGCGATCATGGCCGAAGATGGAACTTTCTGAAATGTAGAGTTCTGATTGGACAAGAATACATCTAACGGACAGGAACGAATATGACAGATGCAAATGGTGGCCTCTGATTGGACAAGAGTCTTCTTGAGTTGTAACCATACCCAACGCGGCTCCCCCAGCGTGGGTATGATGTAACATTGGGGAGAATAAACTATATGAAAAAAACTTCATGTTGTTATTGTTCTCGCATGTGTCATCCTTGTTGTTGTTGTTCTCTCTCCGGTCTATATCATGGCGTCAAGGCGTTATGTTACAGTGTTAAGGCGTAAAGATAGGGCGTTAAGTCGTTGAGACAGGCGTTAAGGCGTAACGACGGGTGTTGACGGGTGACAGCCATTCGAGAGCTTCACACTGATACCCCACACGGCCCATTTGACCAGGGATGGTCGATCACTCAACAAAACTCCACGAATCCACAAAATGCCTGCTTTCTATATTACGGCCAGACTGCGCATGCGCAAAATGATGAAAACGGACGATACATTAGTCCAGTCGGATCCCACTCACTCGCTCGTTCACTCACTCACTCACTCACTCACTCACACACTCACTCACCCACTCACCGTCGTTAGTGCGTCCATGCGTTAAGACGGGCGTTGGGGACGCCTCACTCACTCATTCACTCACTCACTCACTCTCACTCACTCACTCACTCACTCTCTCACTCACTCACTCACTCACTCACTCACTCACACACACACACTCACTCACTCACTCACTCAGTCACACACTCACTCACTCACTCACTCGCTCACACACACGCGCGCATACAATCATTGCGCATTGCGCCGCAAGGTGTACACCCCGAGAGCTACAACATGACACCTCCCACGACGCATTCGAACCAAGGATGGTCCCTCTCTACCCCAAATGCCTTCCTTCACTACCCCAAAATGTCCACTCTCGCTACTACTCGTACTGATTACGTTACCGATGACGTCACAGATGACGTGGAGAGCCCTCAAATCGGGGTCTACGCCCCGAGAGCTACAAAATGACACCCCGCACGACACATTCGGACCAAGGATGGTCCATCTCGACACCAAATACCTTCCTGCACTGCCCCAAAATGGCCACTTTACTTACTACAACCAACTGCGCATGCGCAGATTGACGCGACTTGCATTTGAAAACACGCCATTCTGACTCTACCCCACACAAGCTTCACTTTGACACCTTCCACGACCCATTCGGACCCATAGCGGTCCATCTCTACCCCAAACACACACCCACATACCCCCAAAATGCCTGTTTTCTATACTACGGCCAGACTGCGCTTGCGCAGAATATTGAAAGCGGACGAACCATTAGTCCAGTCGGATGCTCCTCCACGAGAGCTTCAAAATAAGACCTCATACGACACCATAGGATCATTAGGGGCTCACCTAGACCCCAAAATGTTCACCCCGTATGGACCTATCTCCCATAGCCATGCAGTATAGGCCTATGGGCCTACCCAGGCCAGGGTGAACTTTTTCCAAAAATTTCACCGTTTCGCTTCGAAACCCTTCCCATCGTGTTCTAAATGACGAGACGTGAAAAACAAATCCAAACAACCCATATCACAATGAACGTGTGTGAATTTCCCAGGTTGAACCTATACCCTCATATAGCCAGTATGGAGCTATATGGACCTACACAGGCCTCAATGAACTTTTCGAAAAATTTCACCGTTTCGCTCGGGGACCCTTCCCATCGTGTTCTAAATGACGAGACGAGAAAAACAAATCCAAACAACCCATATCACAATGAACATGTGTGAATTTCCCAGGTTGAACCTATACCCCCATATAGCCAGTATGGGACTATATGGGCTATATGGTACTTTTCCAAAAATTTCACCGTTGCGCTCGGAGACCCTTCCCATCGTGTTCTAAATGACGAGACGTGAAAAACAAATCCAAACAGCCCATATCACAATGAACGTATGTGAATTTCCCAGGTTGAACCTATACCCCCATATAGCCAGTATGGGACTATATGGGCTATATGGTAAAAATTCACCGTTGCGCTCCGAGACCCTTCCCATCGTGTTCTAAATGACGAGACGTGAAAAACAAATCCAAGCAACCCATATCACAATGAACGTGTGTGAATTTCCCAGGTTGGACCTATACCCCCCATAGCCAGCCTATGGGTCTATATACAGACCTCGGTCTCCCCAAAATTTCACCGATTCGCTCCGGGACCCCTCCCATTGTGTTTTTCTCGGCGAGACTAGAAAAACGAGACCCCACAACCCATAGTAACACCCATAAAAAAAATTGACCACCCCTCCCCCCATATAGCCAGTATGGAGCTATACCCATACAGGCATTTCCCCGTATATTGTATATTGTACGGGTCCGTGTTCCGTTTTTTTTTTTTTTTTTTATTTTTTATTATTTTCTATGAAAACACCCGATTGACTGGATAGGCAGGCCCCGATAAGCCCGGGGACCAATATTATAGGATTGATAGGAGTTTTAGGGTAAAGTCCGTGTTCCGCTTTTTTCCGGAGAAATTTTACATGCACCCAGCCATCCATAGCGGCCTAAAGTCCGTGTTCCGTTTTTTATTTCCGGGAGATGTTTTTACATGCACCCAGAGGTCAAAGGCCGCCAGGAAGCGCTCCCTATACTACAACATGTGACCACCCCCTCAAATTTCATCCGGGGAAACAAATAATGAGGTCAAGTTGGCTTTAAATGCCGTTACTATACTACTACTATCAGTCTGTGCATGCACAGGAGGGCAGTTTCGGAAGTACACAGAGGCATGTAAGGGTATGAATAGGTGGACCATCCCTGATCCAAATGTGTCATGTGGGGTATCCCAGTGAAGTTCTTATTGGATAGAGTCAGACAGGGTGACACACTAATGCACACTCATAGAGTAGTAAGAAGGGCCGTTTTGTGGTGTGAAAAGAGCACAGCTAAGACCTGTTTTATCAATGTCAAATTCTAGTATTTGCTATATTTTTTGAAGGATTACATATGCTACTAGTGATTGATTAAAAGCCTATCCCAGTTTCGACTGACCTTGACCTATTTATTCAAGGTCATATACTGTTTATTATGATATAGCATGAATAAATATAGCTAGGCTCTACGAATTAATACTATGTATACATCTGGAAGATGACTGAGGTTTACCTACTTAAATATCCAGTTCAGATTCTATTTAGTACAATATTTAATAAAGGATTATATCTTCATTGTCCAAATTTCTACCACATATACCTTAAGTCTATTGCGGAACAGGTTGTGCAGTAGAATTATCACCGTTCTCTGAGTCACAATGGAGCTCCACTGTATAACTTCTTTCGTTGATGTTGAAAATGTAGATTTTTTTTAGTGATTTCGGTTAATTGTTGGGATCGAGCGGATGAGAGCAGCGTTATTCGAGTTTAGAGGAAATATGAGAAAGATGTTTTTCCTAGGAGATACGGATCATCTGGACGATTTGCCGTATCAGACGGAATTTGTAGATGTTGTTTAAAAGTGCAAAGTGTTGATTGCTCTTTCCTGTTGTGCTATGGAATGTTTCCGATGTCATTCACTTGGTCCTTCGCACCGTCATTGTGATTCTGTTGGAGAGGTCGTGCTTATCATGGTGTGTGACAATCGTATGAAGCAGATGGTAATTGATTGTGATAGTACACAGAGCGGTGAGATATCTGTTGAAATTATGGGAGTGCAGAGAAGTGATAGTGAAACGTGCGTATAGGTAGGAGAACTGTACAAATCATGCGCGAAGCTGTCAAAATTGTGCAAGAAAGTGAAGGAGGTGAGTTACGTGAAATTGTTGAGCATGTCGCAGATGCATCTGACTTGGGCCCTCCAGACCCTCTCGAAGCAATGGAGACTGTGTTCTTCGGCAGAAGAAATAGATGTTGATAACCTGGTCCATTTGTTGGATCGGCCTAGGCATCGTTTGCGGAGTCCTCTTTCAAAGAAGCAAAATATTATCTCTAGTCCTGAGAGCATGAACAATCATGCAATAAGATTCTTCAGATGTTGAGACCATACCGGTGTGAATTCTCTGAGAAATCTAAGGAAGACAGACTATGGTTTTATACCATGATAATAGTGGAAAAAGACTTTGTTAGAAGTGCTTATAGAGTACCCACGTCTGATAACCATGAAATAGTTATCTGGAACTTTAATGCCGATTCTGCGGTCCCCATTGCTAAATCTGTGGACATGGTAATTGAATTCAGAGGGCACCAGAAGAAAGAGCATCAAATAAACATAAGATAATGTTTGTCAACGATTGATTTGTAATAACAGGGACACCAGAAGCATTGACACTAAAGTCTCATAAGAAATTTAATCAAGGTTTGTTCGACAATGATTGATTTGTGATGTCATTTTGTTGTTAGATATTTGATATTTAGATAGAGATTAATGTTGTTAATATCTGCAATATTGCTGCACAATAAAATGTTGAATATCATTCAACTGCTCTTGTCCAATCAGTAGCCGCCATTTTGTGTTGCGTCTCTTCTGCCATGTTTCATTCATGTTCATCATCCGTTGCTCCACCTTTCTGGGTCAGTCCAATATACCGTAAGGGCAACATGGCATGAAACATCTGTTTGCGCATTTTTTGCGGCATTCTTCAGGGCCTGTGCGGATGGTAGCCCCGAATTCTGAGTGTGGGATGATTCTCTCGTCTCTGATTGGCCGACGCGCGAGTAACCAATGGGAGCTGAGATGTAGGTTGATTGGCAGTTTAACAATCGTCTAATCCTATTAAATCGAGCGGTTTTGGATCTTTTTTACCAAACTGACTACCAAACTAAATGAGGCTTGTTACACCAGCTGATGAATGATATTACTGCAGATGGAGTCATACCTGTCGGTATAAACCCAGAAGTCCGTGATGATATGGCAGTCTTCATAATCAACGATAATGAATCTGAACTCAATAACGACAGAGGCACACCTTCACAGCAAGGCGAGGGTCGTGGGGGCTATATCTCCAAGACTACGCACTGACCGTGTACCTCTATACGGCCTACCTCCAGATATACCTGATGTACCTTCGATCGGCAATGAGCAGTCTACGTACCCAGCATTGCCCCCGATGTCGACTGAAGAGATTGATTCAACGACATCACACATGCCTAGTTACTTACGTGACAGAGACAGAAGTCCTCGAGGCGTTTAACCATAAACGAGGCCCAGGTCATCCCAGACTTCCATGTACTTCTCCAGCCAGGAATCCCGCCACTAAGTGCCATTGGGTTTTTATCGGGAAGGAGGTCCCACGGTTCCAATTTACAAGCACTGGATGTGATAGATTGATTTCCCACTCACTGCCAGGCACGGAAGGCGTATGATTGGACAAGAACAGTTGGACGTTGGTACGGACGGCTTCTGATTGCACAATACAAGAGCACACACCTATTTTAAAACACACCCATAGCGGTTCCCCCAGCATGGGTGTGTATCAATGGAGGAGGTAATAAATGTATTGACCTGTAATCCTTGTTATTTTGTTCTCTTATTGGACTAGCCAATCAGAGTAGGGCTTAGCATGGACAAAATGTCGGTGGGTCCCATAATTCACTCTCAAACCGAATCGAACCCTTTCAAACCAGTCTAAACCGGTTCCATGGTGTATGGGTATAGCTTCACTGTTCCTAGGTCAACGGTGTAATGTTTGGTATCCTGAACCGATAACAAACTAAGAATCTTGTTCAGATGATGATCTATTTCATAGAACACGTTTTTACATTCCAATGGCGGGCTTCCGCTAACAACCTGTAACCCGGATGCACTATTCATGAGGGAGCAGTTACTGTAGGGAGTATTCATTATCATTATTTATGCAATACTAAGTGATTGGACACTACATCTCTCCCTTCTTGCTAATGAACTGATGTTTCTAACAAACTTATCAGAACCATTCATCCATGTTCTTGTTATATATCTTACTGAACATTTGTAAAGAACTTGAACATTGTAACGAACTGTCCTTTCAAATCATGCATGCAATATGATTATGAATGTCTGGCTTATGCAATAAATGAACTTAACAAAACCAAAATATCTTGCGCGTTTCTTCTGTCTGCGAGTTCACTGAACTGACCGTTCACAATGTCTTTTACACTGTCCATGCGCATTGTTTCAACAAATTTAACATGATCACACTGTCCATGCGCATTGTTTCAACAAATTTAACACAATGATGATTTATAAGACAAATTGTTTTCTCGATTCCTTTTTTGTGTTTTCTTAGTTTTTTTAAAATCATAGTCAATCAAACATTTGGGCATACACAAATTCTGTTCATAACGAAACTAACAAGTTCTGTCCATATGGAACGCGGACCGACTCCTGTCAGAATGAACGCGCACAAATTCCTTTCATGAACGCGCACACATCTATTTCATAGCGAATGCACAGAACTATGGTCACAATAAACGCGCACACGCGTCCTCAGAATCTCCACTACTCGCTATCATAGTCACGCAAGTATGCAGGTCTATTTCTGGTTCTGGTGGAGTACCGTCTTGCTGGAGTTTCTCTCTGGGCAGCATTTGTCGTGCTGTCAACACAATCATCAGCATCATCAAAAAGGTCGTTGGGCAGTGACACGCCTATACATGTGTCTTTAGGGATTACCTTGACTAGAGAGCTGTTTCTTGCTAGTGTCCCTCCATCAGAACCTCTAAGGATGATCATGGATCCTTTTGTCGCTTCGACTGTGTATGGCTGTGTACCATATCTAGTTGACAACTTGTTGCGTCGTCTTTGTTGCACCAAAACTAGGTCGCCGGGTTGAACCCTTGAGCATCGAGCGCCATGTCGTCGGTCTGCATGTGATTTCATTTTCCGTTTTGCTGTTTGATCTCTGGATATGGCTTTGTTGTGTAGATCACAGACTGGAGGACTGGAAACGGAAGCTGGCTCAGGTAACTTCGCCTTTATAGCTCTATTGAAGAGAAGAGTTGCCGGAGGAACACCGGTTGTTGAGTGAGGTGTGGCTCGGTAGTTGAGCAGAAAACAGTTAAGATCTTTTTTCCACACCTTTCCTTCTGCGAAAGAACTGCGTACAGTCTTCTCAATAGTTCGCATAAAGCGTTCGGCTTCGCCGTTCGCTTTTGGCCATAACGGGGTAATTTTCCTGTGTTTGAATCCGGTGACTTCTGCATATCGGGCAAGGTCTGTTCCATTAAACGGAGGGCCGTTGTCTGATTTGAGCTCATCGACTATGCCATGAGTGGCGAATATACTATCCAGCTTGGGGATAATATGACTGGCTGCCGTAGACTTCATTACTTCTACCACTGGATACCTCGAGTAATCGTCGATGAGGACCAATAGATAGTCCCCAGATGGGAAAGGACCACAAAAGTCAATACTGGCTTTACTCCATGGTTTGGTTGGCATGTCAGTCATGTTGAGGGGCTCTGGCTTTGCTGCTGGACCATTAGCCTGACAGGGTAGGCATTTGTTGATGTACGCTTCTACCTCTTTGTCGATCATGGGATACCACACTTTCTCGCGAAGCAGTCGTTTAGTCTTCACTATACCTTGGTGACCCTCATGTGCTAACTGGATCACATGTTGTCGGAGTGATGGTGGGATGACGATCCGCGAGCCACGTAACACAATTCCAGAAGACGCAACTGTCAGTTCACGACGTATTCTGTAGTAGCGTTTCAGGTGAGGATCTCGCTTGTTCCACCTACCAGATGTGACTGTTTTAGTTAGTTTAGTCATTTCCGGGTCATCTTTGTAGGATTTCTGCAGATCACCAAGTGAAAGGGATTTCGGGATTGCATGTTCGGTGAGAAAATTCACATATTCGTCTGCGATGTCCCGATCAGAAGACGGTTGAGATGGCTGTGGGTGACGCGAAAGAAAATCAGCAGGATTTTCGGCACCGGGCTGGTATACAACTTTCAGCTCATAGGGTTGTAGCCGTAGCTGCCATCTTGCAATCCGTGCAGGTGGTTGGAACTGTGGTTTGTTGAACATCGGTTCCAGTGGCTTATGATCAGTCACAACTGTAAATGGACGACCAAAGACGTAGAGATGGAACCTTTCACACGCCCAGACGACACTTAAAGCCTCACGCTCCGTTTGTGAGTATCGTCGCTCAGTATCTGACAATGTCCTGCTAGCGTACGACACGTTACGCTGGTTGCCGTCTTTGTCTGTCTGCATAAGAATTGCACCGAGTCCAACTGGGCTAGCGTCCACATAGATCGAGGAGTCTAGATCTGGGTCAAAGTAAGACACAACAGTTTCAGCTGAGAGTTCATTCTTTAGCTGTTGGAAAGCAGTCTCTTGTTTGTCTGTCCATGACCATGTCGTATCCTGTCGTGTTAGCTCACGCAGAGGCTCTGTCATCGTCG
Organism: Hanleya hanleyi; assembly: GCA_036873755.1. Classification (NCBI taxonomy): domain Eukaryota; kingdom Metazoa; phylum Mollusca; class Polyplacophora; order Lepidopleurida; family Hanleyidae; genus Hanleya; species Hanleya hanleyi. Next base: position 58,303 of record JAVTVY010018010.1, read on the forward strand.
CATAATTCGGGATAAAGCGAGACACGTAGTTTGTCATCCCGAGGAAACTCTTCACTGCTGCCGGGTTAATTGGAGTAGGAGCTTGCTGTATCGCTGTGACTTTGTGCGGATCTGGGGAGACACCATCTCGGGAGAACGTGAATCCGTAGAATGCGAGGCTAGGCTTGCTGAAAGCACACTTCTCCAGATTTAGGGTGATATGGTTTTCCCGCAGTCGTTGAAGTACCAACCGTAGCGTTCTGTCATGCGCGGCCTGTGTCTCACCAAAAATGAACACGTCGTCCGACAGGTTTTTTACACCTGGAATGCCACTAAGAACTTGCTGAACCACCTGTTGAAATACTTCAGATGCCGATGATAAACCAAACAAAAGCCTTTTGTATCTCCAAAGTCCCTTGTGAGTGGAAAACGTTGTCAGGTATCGTGAATCCGGATGTAGTTCGATTTGATGGTATCCTTGTCTCAGATCTAACTTCGAGAAAACCGAAGCACCATTTAGATCGTGGATCACTTCATCAATCGTAGGCGTAGGATGTCGCTCCCGCTGGACAGCCATGTTGGGGGCCCGCATGTCTACACATAGTCGCACACTTGATTTATCCTTCTTGGGAACCACAACAATAGGGGAGACCCACGGAGTAGGGCCTTCAACCTTTTCAATAATGTCGGCTTTTTCAAGTGATTCTAATTCCGCCTCGACTTGTTTTCTTAAGTGAAACGGGATGCGACGTGGAGCTTGAGCCACAGGTTTTACGTTGGTATCGATGTGAATTTTCAACTGGTAGTTCTTGAGTTTACCAACTCCCTGAAAGACATCTGAAAATTCATGCACCAATTTGTCGACTGGTGGATCTGTCGGTACAGAATTTGCTGCTTTGGCCTTCAATATCTGTTCCGGAATTGCATTTACACCGTCGATAGGGATTTTCAGAAGTCCCAAATCCGTAGCCGTTTCGTATCCCAGTAGCGATCCACATTTTTGGTCAGCCACATAGAATACCGCACTGCATAGCTTATGTCTCGTTTCTACAGTGGCATCAAATGTCCCTAACACTGGTAGCGGGCTGCTCGAACCATACACGAATATCTTTGATTTTGGCCTTTTGAGCTGTATTTGTTTCTGTTTCGAAATGTTATCGTAGCTCGTCTTGTCGATGACATTTACCGACGCACCACTATCGATCAAAACATTCACACTGACACCGTCTATTGTTACATGTGTTTTCGACTGTTTTGTACCTGGACCGATACTGCATGCCTGATCTCGCACAGTGAATACATATTCGCCATCATCAGTTGTGTCCCCTTGGTACATATCTACCTGGTTGACAGTTTTGCGTTTTGGATATTGTCTAGCTTTAAATTGGCCAGGTTGCCCTTTTACGTTTTGTCCCTGTTGAGAACTGCGGCACACATTTGCAAAGCGGTTTGATTTTCCACATAAATCACATGTTTTCCCTATGGCAGGGCAAGGCTTACCTGTGTGGGGCCAATCCCTCCCACAGTTTCTACACGTTCCCCTCCTTTGTTGATGAAATTATTTCTGTTGATGTTGGGGTCGTTTGGGGGGAATCGGTTTCGTTGCTGCTTATTTTGGCTATTTGACACAAAATTCAAAGTTTGACTAGTGGGCACCGAATGGGCTTCCATACGTTGTGTGTGTAAATTGGACGTCTCCAACGCGCGTGCTACTTCTAAGATTTTGTCGAGTTCAATATTAGTGTCTCTGAGAAGCCGTCGTTTTAGCTGAGATGACTGGCATTTTTCAACAACCTGGTCAGCTATTGCGTCATTAATATCAGCAAATTCACATGTCCCCGCTAGTGCACGTAGACGAGTAACAAATTGTGAAACTGACTCACCTGTTTGCTGTTCTGTTTGCTTGAAAACATACCGCTCGTACCGAATGTTTTTGCGTGGCAGAAAATATTCGTCGAGTTTTTCTGCAGCATCTGCGAAAGAATCGCCAGTATCTGTTAGTCCGCGAAACACATCTTGCACTGATTCACCTCCTAGATGTAACAACAAGGCTCTCTTTTGCTTATCATTTGTCACACCAGTGGCCAGAATGTAGATGTCGAATTGTTCGCGCCATTTTTCCCAACGTGTTGCCAACGATGTCTGGTCAGAGTCCGCCTGGAACGGAGGTAGAGTGGGTAAATTTAGGAGTCCTGCCATATCGGATATTGTCCGAGCTTACCACAACTCCACAAGCCAATTTATCTCGTCGCCAGATGTAATGTCTGGTATCCTGAACCGATAACAAACTAAGAATCTTGTTCAGATGATGATCTATTTCATAGAACACGTTTTCACATTCCAATGGCGGGCTTCCGCTCACAACCTGTAACCCGGATGCACTATGAATATTCATGAGGGAGCAGTTACTGTAGGGAGTATTCATTATCATTATTTATGCAATACTAAGTGCTTGGACACTACAAACGGCTGTCTCCATTGGCGTTCCATCAGGACCAGTAATGTGATCCCATGTAACTCATACGTATATCCCCGCTCTACGGCCGCCATGTACCCACATCCATGGTGCACTCCAGAGTCGACATGCGCACTGGGGTAGTGCATTGAAGTACGGGTAGCTTAGTCCCACGTGCACAAACAAAAAAGCGCTATTTCGTGACGTCACTTTCAATGGGAGGTAACTCTACCATGGTAGACAAACCCAAAAAAACCCCGAATGACTGGGTTCAGGTATTCTGGATACACTCAGAGTCATCCTTCTAAGGGTTACTGTATAGGGAGTGAGTGAGTGAGTAGTAGGGTTTAACGTCGTTTTCAACCTTGTTTCAGTCATATCATGACGGTGCCTGCATGTGCCAGAACACGAGAGTGCTCACAGTTTCTATTGTCCTGGACACTGATCAGCCCAGCCAGTACAGCACCAGGTCACCCATCCAAGTATTGGCCGAGCTTAACGTTGCTTAACCTCGGTGATCTAACGAGAACCGGTGTGTCCAACGCTACAAGCCGTACCTTACTGTATAGGGATGTAGATATATCTCAAGGGTGCACTGTAATATCACTTGTCCTTATTGCACCGTGTAAGTGTCCTGTCTGTGTCTTGTGTGCTGTCCTCAGTGTTTTATAGGGTGGATGGAGGGTGTCTGGTTCCATGCTGCTTCAAAGATTTATTGTTTGAAGTACCAGTAACGCAACTTGGCTGGGTGGTTCGTCGCGATATAGCTAAAATATTGTTGAAAGCGACGTTAAATTCTATTCACTTAGTCACTCTCAAGGGTGCACCCGAGCGAGGCTTTGTCTACTACTGACGACGTCATAGTCCAGTGGACTTCCCTCAAGTCGTATTGCACACCACAATAGCTTCAATGAGAGACCACGCACACTATAGCTGAACCAAGAATACTCCTTAAAATGTTCAAACACGCCAATGCCTATCCTCGGAATGCCTGCTTTCGCTACTACTCTTTGACTGCGTAGGCGCGAAATGATAAAACAGGACAAATGACCACGCCAGTCAGACTCTCCCCACGAATGCTTCACTATGACACCCTGCACAGCCCATTCGGGCAACAGATGGCCCCTCAATCGTCCCTATATCGCCCAAACACGTCCCTGTCCACCCCGAAAATGCCCTCTTTCGCTACTACTGTTCAACTGCGCATGGTCAGATGGACGGCGCTTTCTGTCCATATCACGCCAGTTTGACTCTACCCCACGAAAGCTTCAATAGGATATTCCACACGGTTCATTTGAATGGTCCACACGTCCCTCCACACCCCAAAATACTCGCTTTCTCTAATACTCCTACTGATGACGTCACCACTGACGACATAGCTGACGTGGACATCCTTCAAGTTGTAGTCTACACCACAAAGGCTTCAATATGAGACCCTACATGCCATATTTGGATGAGATATAACCTCCATCGCTCAAATATGCCCCTGCGCACCTTCAAAATCCCCACTTTCGCTAATACTCCTCGACTGCGCATGCGCAGCATGACGTCGCTGCCCATCCAAAATTTTTGCCTAGATACACATCGTTAGTCACGTGACCGGGAAATGCCCTTTTGACCGTCACATGACCTCTGTCCGTTGACCTTTGACCTCAACATGATCTTTGCCCCGAATGTGACGTCACCCCAAGACGTCACTCCCTCCAGTTTTCCACCTCATCTCCCACACCAAATATGCGACCGGATTTCCACTTTCTACACTACTTGTGTCATTAGTAAATGCTACAGTGCATGCTAAAATTTTCAGATTGTGAGAAATGGAGTGAGCGGGTCCTGTTTAGGGGGCAACTAAAGTGCTCCAGTGCCAGTTAATCACAGCAAATCGTCTCATTAGTGTGGCGATTTGAAGGAAGAACGGGAGATGTACTAATCTATCTTTCTTGATAAGTTGGTGTTGTTTTCATGGGCATGTAGATCAGTCTGGTGCGAAATTTTTCGACTTGGTAGTCGGGAAACTTCGCGACAGAAATCGTTCTATTCGGAAAACAATTTTTCAAATGCATCAGTTTCAACCTGCTCGGATTGTTTCCACCTGGTATTTATCGACTTCTATTCCTCTTCATGGCCTCATAAAAATTCGCCAATTTTAATATCACAAACCATAAAACTTTCTTTTTCTCACTCCTATTTCTCGCATATGTTCTTTGAAGACAGAAGATAGAAGAGTTGAATTTCTTATCTCTGTGAGATTAATACAATGCATAGTGTGATGAGTAAGAACTGTGTAGATAAGGAACCCCTTGTACCGCGCTCTCTTTTACTATCTACTGGCATGGCCATATATGGCGCTGTCAATCTTATTGATATACCCAACACAATTTACAAGACTGCATCAGTGTTGATCAACTTTCAAGGATAACTGTAGATGACCAAATCGTCCGAACGAACTCAATGCAGCGAAAGAAATTGTAGCGGATAAATAGGTGGGTTGTTATTTTCTTTACAAAGAACAAACGACTAGGACTCTCTCAGTAATTTTTATATCCATATCTTTTATCATAGTACACAACAAGGAAATTCTCATGACGTTCATGGGAATATAGAGACGAATACAGAGACGAATATATATAGATCACAGAATCAATACATGATATAGCACTCAGCCCATACGTTCGCTGGGCTTACTAAATTGCACCTTGGTGTTTTAACACCAGATAATATATATATATATATATATAGTCCAAGGAGTTGAAATCGGAGTTTTGCACCTAATTATATTCACATTGGTTTCAATAACTCATACAATATTGCCAAATAAGGTAGTTTGCAACAGCACACACAATTAACTAGCATATGAACCTTCTAATTAGTTACCTTGTACATACATGCAAGTACTCCGTTACATAAGAGACATACTCCGAGACCCCGAGCTGTAAGCCCCTGCCAAGTTGCTCCAGTTGCAGAATTCCATAATCCACAGAGTTATGATGTATAACGGTATGGTATAGGAGGGGCTATTTTTCCGGCAAACGCCATTTTACCAGAAACTTTATATGTGCCAAATATTGGTACAATGTTCTCTCGAAAATATAACAATAAATAATCGTAACTATCGTAATAGTCGTGTAATGGTAGCATGAGCAAGTGTGCAGTAGTATCAAACTGTGAGCAAACATCAATACACTCGTGTCTCCTACACAGCTCGAACCGAAACAAACATCAAACACTCTTGTCTCCTACACAGCTCGAACCGAAAAAAACATCATACCGGTACACTCTTGTCTCCTACACAGCTCGAACCGAAACAAACAACCGCAATCTTAGGAAGAACACAATACAAAGAGCCAAAGTTGGTTCATTCTGAAGAAAAAAGGAGAACCAGGATACGTACGAGTGTATGTTCTTGTCCACTAGCTATGTTTGTATATTTGTTCACTTCAACCCGCCTGTGTCGTAGCATTCTTGCATATACAAATTCCGACAAATCGAAATAAACTCATGTCATCGTCATTCTTTGCTTGAATGGTCCAGGAGCTCAAACTGAAAATAGACGAATCTAAGGAAATATCCACCAACGGATATTTTCATTATTGCGCTGCCATCGACACAACCGTGTGCGAGGACAGGTGTGTTTGGTGCGACGCGAAGCAGTGGCAATTTCGGTCATTCCTGACATTTCGAAACTCATGTTGACTGATGATTGGGCAGTTATTCAGTTGTTACGACTGACAAAATATCAACTGTCTGCCTGAGGGATTGAAAATCAGTGAATCATCCCAAATGGATTTCTTTGCTCTTCTCTCTGTCTTCTATACATCTACATGGGCATGTGGATAGATGTAGGCTTTCACGGTTTTCCTCTCATTGCATTGGTTTTGTTGGCATGGGCATGTGACCGAAGGGTCGTAGGAACGCACAAAAGGGTGAAGCGAATGGTGGTGGGGCGAACATGAACGGAGCTCCGACGGAAATTGGCACTTGTGGGCCCATAGGATAAGGTGACATGGGGTACCAGATGGGGGGAGGGCGTATCGCTGATTTACTCCCCACTGTCTGTGTAGGAAGACTCAGGTCTGCCTGTTCTTTCTTTTCGTCTGCAAAAATAATCGTAATTCTGTTTGAAAAATTGGAATTCACAGGCAAATGCGGCTTACAGCAGCATTACAACTCAAGATTGCAGCTTTTAAAGATTCGAATTTAACAACTTATGTAGAAAATGAACTAATCTGAACTGTTTTCTGAATACTGTTTTTAGTTGGTTTTGGGTCTGCCTTTGCAACAGCGCCAAGAAGTCCATTCAAATCAAGTATTTTATGAGTGTACCGATAAAGATCCCTTCCACTAGAAGAGAAATCGAGAGATCAGACCACTGGTGTATAGTGGCATCTGTCGGCTGATTCTAAAAGTTTGCCGTATGAGAGCACCACGTCAAAATATGACCACCACGTGACACCACTCGGTTCTCTCTCTCTCTGTTTCTGGAGAAAGAAAAAACTCACCAGAATTTAGTCCATTGAAAAGTTTACGTAGGCATCGCGCACGAGGTGGCGCTTCGCTGTAAAAGAAAATAGATACTTATGTGACTGTTGCATAGTTGATCATGTTGGCTGGTCTCCCAAGTTGTATTCATATATACACACAAAGAAAAGAATGATACGTGTACATTTTAAACTGTCAAGTAATATATTTCAGTTTTTGTATTGTTAAATATCATTTGTTGTGTGACATTCGACTCCGCAGTCAATAAAAAGAATAAATACCCGACACGTTAAATATGTATACACTTAGCACTTCTTTTCTTTGTGTGTATAGGAATAGGCCTACGTGAATACGGAATAATACTGTATTGCATTGGATATTGTGATAATATAGTTGATATATGAATCAAATTGTTTAAACTAAAAGAATATAATCAGACGACAAACAGAAATTCCATAAAATGGCCACACACTCAAAACGATTGACGGATTTCGCCTGAACTTCAGGCCATATACTCACAACTCCATTTTCAGAGATTGTGATCACATTGTTAAAACTAAAAGAGTAGAATCAGTCGACAAATATAAATTCCATAAAATGGCCACACACTCAAAATGATTCAGGGATTTCGCCTGAACTTCAGGCCATACACCCACAACTAAATTTTCAGGGATTCCATAATTCCTGAATTTCAGCGACTTTACCACTGAGTTCATGAAAAATGTCATGGATTTCAGGCTAAAATCCCGGAAATTGAGTTGTGGATGTATGGCTTGAAATTCAGGAGAAATTCCGGAATCATCCTGAGAGTGCAGTTAAATGGTATGATGAAAAACCTCTCTTCTCACAGATCGGGTGTCATGTTGGGAAAAACGAGGTTCAGGGAGGACTTTTTTAAACGTTCCTTGTGGTTTCTCGTATTAACGAAATGATAATGACTTTGGGGCTGTAAATTGTACGGTGTGAAATTCTTACGTGGACGACTCTCTGAACGGCTTTGCGAACGGGTTGTTCATGATTTTCATATAAGTAACAGCTTTGTTCTTATAGGCGGTGACGGCGATAAAAGAAGTCTCCGGCATGTTGAATATGAAAGGTATAGATGGATGCGGCAAGGCGAGGTCCCTGTCCCGGATTTCTTTCACGATATGTACACGCGTCATGTACTTGTGCATGGAGCGAAGTAAAATCTGAAAGGAGGAAATATGTTCATGGTTTAAAACTTTATAAAATGCAAAAATGTACTTATATAAATATTTGCGATACTATTGCTATTAATAATTGTATCCGAATAAGAAATATAAATTACTCTCTTGGAAAGTATAGTGCTGCTTGCAATTACTCCACTTGTGTATACCCACTGGGAAAATGCCAAAGAGCATTCATTGCAGAAACTGTCAGCATCATTATATATTTTGATGGTGTCGATGTAACACTGGTGCCATGCCGGAACATGATTATGTATAGTTTTTAACTTACCTGGTTAGGTCGGGTCTCCTTTGTTGTACCGGTGTTGGTTATTTTCACTGAAGCAAAGTTTATATTGTTCTTCATCCAGAAGGACCCGGGTTTAGGAGAGTCTGAGTGTGGGACTGGTGGGTTGGCGTACATCTTCTCGCCCATTCCAACCGGAACCCATTGTTTGTTTACGTACTTATAACAGTGTTCATCAACTTGAACAACTTCTAAATAAAAACTGTATAGCGCATCTGGTTCCAGACCGTGAACCGAGATAGTCACGTAAGGAAACATCCTCCTGTGAAACGGAAGGGAAATGTGGTTATTTTTTTTATTTATCAATAAATAGATTATTTGATTAATTTTATCAGGTTATATTGTCAATTTATATTCTAATTTGATCCAAAGACTGATGCCGTATAGTTTATCTGTATCAGAAACATATAGCTATACGGTACATTACTTCTGACGGTTATAGGGTACATTATTCTTTCTTTCCAAGATAATTTATTGGATGTATTTGTAATTTCTTGCATTTGCATTTAGTCTTATCCGTTATATCTGTGATAGTTTTCGAATAAAATGTCAGTAAGAAAAACACGGGTGCCTACCTTCCGGATTTATTAATAATCATTTCCGTGCCGGTATGATTAAAGGCATTCCATAAATGCTCGTCTTCAAGGGTAACCGTGACGCCGTGAAGAGTTCTCGTCATCGTCGGTAGGGGGCAGTTGACTGGGGAAATTTGCTGCGGACCAATCGGTGAGGTCCTCTCTGAAAGTTTGAGTGCGCCAAGCTGTGACACCTGCAGCGGATGTTGGAGAAAATGCTCTCTTCCTGCGGTCTCCTTGTCCGTTGTCGGCATCGATTGTGGACTCTGTTCGAAAGAGTTTTGGGCCAACCATTGGAGAACTGCTTTATGAGGTCCAGTTGGGGAAAGCTTTTGGCGTTTTCTCAGAGGTTCTTCTTCCGAGCCTTCTGGAGTTTCATCGGTGACATTTGTCTCTTCTTTATCTGTTGACAAACATTCGTCGGGGTTCCTCTTCCCTCCCACCGATAGGTCCAAAGCTTCGGACTAAATACAAAATAAGATCTTACAGTTAGGCTGAAACCAACTTCTTACGTTCACACAATCCATTTGTTTTACAAATATTCATTAATAGCAATAATCAGGCAACATTATTGATACGGTACGCATATGAAACCACAATATCTACAATTCAACTGCGGCAATCTATCTAGGATCATTTTGAAATATCCTTGAAAATTGATCAGTTCATTTTGCACCAACGTTCACGCCGATTACTATAGTATGCTGGACGCTGTAGCCTAATTCACACCGAAATTCAAGGAATATACGTTGAAGAGTTTGACCGATCAAAGTGATTCAACCCTAACCCTCGATGTACTGGTGTTTATATAATAAGCTACTACAGTATTACTAAAATCTCAAACTATATTTATCTACTTTTGCTCAAACTACACGTTCTTTCATTTTTTTTTATAAATAGACAAACTTCTGAGTGATACTCCACTCAAGCATATTTTATGCACAAGGTTGCGACTCTCGTTCATATTCATATTCATATTCTTTATTCACCGAAAGCCAGAGGCTTGGGCCTGGGCCATTATTAAGTGAACTTTTGGATTTGATGAAAAATTGCCAGTAAATGTACAGATTGTACTTTTGTCAGTTTCCATGGATATTGTATATTTACTGGCATTTTTTTTTCTCAAGAAATTCAACAGATCATTTGATAAAGGCTCCGAAATGAGAGTGGAAAGCTTGTGCGTTAAATATGTGTACTTGGAGAAGTTTGTCAGAAGCTCAGAAGTTTGTCTGTTTCTATAATCAACGAACCCATGCTCGTATATCAGTTTAAAACAATATATAGTCTTTTATTTTTTCGTTAATTTGACTATTCAGGATATTTAATTTGTATAAATAATGATCTTGGATCAAAATAAAGAAATGGAATATTTTTATTTGACATCTTGAAATTACTCTTTTGATTAAGCTTTGATATGTCCAATACACAAGATTTATACTCTGCTATACAATATGATCAATACCACCTGGACACACGTCATGTGACACCTGTCATAATTACGCCACCGACTGGCGAAGCGAGGGAACTAACTGCGATCGCCATTCAAGTAGATAAGTGCGGACTTGTGAAAGTCCTATTGTCATAATCATGTTCTACTTTGTTTTTGTTTTATCATGTCCAGCTGGTGTAAGGATTAAACAATTTTATGGCTTTTATCAGCTGCTTCCTGATATGTTCTACTACCAGTAACCCCAAATATCACCACCAATAATAAGTTTGAGACAAAAAATAATGCTCGAGTCGAGATTTTATCATAAGGATTCTATGAATTACATGAAAAAGTAATAGTAGTATTTATTAAATTAGCATTCCAGGTACGGAGAAAAGTCCAATTCACCCCAGAAATCCCAACTTATACAATTATGAACCATGATCTTACATACACAGTGAAACGCAGGTAATCTAATAAGGTAATCGCGGCTGACTGGCTGAGGCGGTCGTACTAAAAACTGCGCGTAACTGCGCGGAACTGCGCGTAACTGCGCGGAGCTTAATTTCAACTGCGCGTGGATTATTTGATGGATTTTTCTTTATTTGCTGACGAGCAGAATATTGATATTAATGAAACAGACAACAAACTCCGCAAAATGTAGACTATATGTCGCTTGAAACGAGAGAGAACGAAATTCAAATGCGCGGAAATTATGTTTCACTGCCCGGAGATTCGCTTCGCTTGAATGGAATCGTTAATATTAGAGCACATTATCCTACCTTATTCGTACTCCACTCAGATTCGAAACGCTCGAACTAAGTCTGATGTGTATGAATTGTATCTGTCGTAATTGGCGTAAAGTTCAACTGCGCGGATATCCTTGGTATAAATTTCAACTGCGCGGAAATCGAGCCCGTATGAATTTGAACTGCGCCGAATTCGAATTTCATATTCGTTATCATTTCACCTGGAATCATCATGCTCGAATATGCACTACTTAGTGTAATACAAACTTCCACTTACCTTTTATTTGAACTGTCCACTCTGTTCAGAGGGGGGCGAATGACAAAGAGCGAGAGTAAAACTTATTTTCCGCGCAGTTGGAACAGGCTCCGCTCAGTTAGATCTACTGTTATCTTGAAACAACTAATCAAAGCACATTGACTTGTTTTGTATGAAACCTGATTAACACCGCTAGCCAGTTCTTTTTCTATTATTATTTCTTTATACGGGTTTCAACGACAGATCTGGTCTGTTGAAAGTTGATGACACCCCCTGTATCATGATGACCCCATGCAAGTCACGATAACGAATGATGGGTGGTCAATTACTCGATTCTTGCGAATCCCTGGACAGAAAAACTTATTTTCCGCACAGTTACTTATTTTCCGCGCAGTTGAGATTCCGCGAAGAAAGATTTGTTATGGGGATTCGCATTTCCACAGTTGGTACATATTCGAACGAGTCTAACATCAAGTTTGACTGCCGGAGATTCAGTTCGCTTGAAATAAGGTTATGTATGAATTTGAACTGGATATAAATTTAAACTGCGCGGAAATCAATTTTCACTTCCCGGAGATTTTCAACTGTCCGTAAGTGAAAATTGTGTACTAATATCTATTTTAACTGCGCCGAAACCAAGATTCACTTCTCGGAGCTTTTGAGAGATTTTGGATAGACAAAAGAAGGCTTACAGGAAAATATATTGAGAATTATTTTTTTCGTCCATGAAATAAATTTATATTATCCGGGAAATCCAAATATAAACGTGAGATTACTCTTGCTTGGGCTAAGGGTTTTGTGTTTACATTTCAACTGTCCGTAATTGAGAATATGTGTGGGGTGAAGCTGCCATGGATTTCCGCGCAGTTAAACTTTATACGGGCTCGATTTACGCGCAGTTGAAATTTATACCAAGTTCACGTTCGGACAGATGAAATTCATACACGCAAGCCTTTAGAAATTCATACACATCAGACTTAGTTCAATCCAGAAGAATCTCTGTGGGGTGAAGCTGCCATGGATTTACGCGCAGTTGAAGTTTACGCCAAATTTGCTTACGGGCTCGATTTCCGCGCAGTTGAAATTTATACCAAGTTCACGTTCGGACAGATGAAATTCACACACGCAAGCCTTTTGAAATTCATACATATCAGAATTAGTTCAATCCAGAAGAATCTGTGTGGGGTGAAGCTGCCATGGATTTCCGCGCAGTTGAAGTTTACGCCAAATTTGTTTACGGGCTCGATTTCCGCGCAGTTAAATTTATACTCAATTTACGTTCGGACAGATACAATTCATACACATCAGACTTAGTTCGAGCGTTTCGAATCTGAGTGGAGTACGAATAAGGTAGGATAATGTGCTCTAATATTAACGATTCCATTCCAGCGAAGCGAATCTCCGGGCAGTGAAACATAATCTCCGCGCATTTGAATTTCGTTCTCTCTCGTTTCAAGCGACATATAGTCTACATTTTGCGGATTTTGTTGTCTGTTTCATTAATATCAATATTCTGCTCGTCAGCAAATAAAGAAAACTCCATCAAATAATCCACGCGCAGTTGAAATTAAGCTCCGCGCAGTTCCGCGCAGTTACGCGCAGTTCCGCGCAGTTTTTAGTACGACCCAAGTGAGGCCATTGCCGAGAGTTCGTTTTGGTGAATACATTTGTTTTTGTTAGCTGAAAAATTCTGAAAATTTCGTATGTTTTGTGGAATGAATATCGTCACCAAATATGTCAAAAACATTGGCTAAGAAAGTTTAAAGTGTTTTTATTTATAGAGATTCTTTCGTAAAATTAAATTGCCCCCGGTGCGGACTGGGTGATGGGGGGAGGTGAGGGGGAGGGGAACAGCTGCTTGTGACGAGGCGTGGACTTCCCGAATGGTCCTCGAATTATTGACTGTTTAGGCCTACGATATACGTCATCTACAACGACATAATTTGTGTTATGTTCCTTAGCGATACACTGACATTGGACCCTTTTTTCCAATAAAATATTCAGATAGTTTAGACGAAATAAAAATGTGAGCAATCTGTTCTCATAATCTGCATAGATATCAACCAGTATAACCAGTATGACCAGTATAGGGTCTAACATATTGAATTGGAACTCATCAGTCTTGGAACACCGCCGATCGTCACCAAATGAAACATGCATGTTGCGCGGACTCAGAAAACACATATATTGGCGACGAATAAAATCTTAGTCCGATCTTCCTCGAATCCTTCACTCAGATGACGGTTAATATCTTATAGATTGCCTGAGTTGGCTCAAGCTATAAAATATTAACCGTCGGACTAATAAAATGTCAAAAGTTTCCTCTTACCTGAGATTCCATCGCGTTTACTCAATAATTCCAGTATCTTTTGAGGGGAGAAAAATAATCGCCTCGATTTCTGCCAGAAGGTAAATGGACTAGTATCCCTGCTCCCGACAAGTTACCGTACCCGCAAATAGATATGAAATAGTTAGGAACGTTTGCATTCCTCGTGTTATTTCCGTATGATCTAAATCATATAGGCGAATGAAACGACCCTTTTCGTGTTGACCCTTCTAAGGAAAATGACGATTCTGACTGTCAACATGCAGTATTATGTAAGTACTTACCTGTTGGAATTGACAACTGATTTTCCTGGAAATTGACACCTTTTGAATTCCCTGTCACAACATATGAACTGATCGCTTACACCTGTCGAGCTTCCGAACGGTGCCAGGGCGAAAATGTGAGCACTACATAATGAACGTGCAAATAGCATGCTTATGATGCAAAGGCAGGTGTCAAGAGAGAACAATAATACCACTGTTAATTACCCATTGTTATGCCGTCTCGGTTTCATAAACACTCTTCGCACCTCCCGACCCAAAGCCCTTTGTTTAGTACAAAAGTTGTGTGAAATCTCGTCGCCACTTCCAACCGTAGGTGTCATAATCTGCCAATTCCCGAGCAACAGTTTTCTGAAAATTTATAAATTTCTGTAATAAATTTGACACACCACACATAATTTTTGTTCTAAGCTTTTTTTTGTTGAAGTTATTTTAGTTTATTTCGCATCTTACTAAAAATATATATACACTATTCCTGTTCTCAAATCAACAGTAAACCACATTGATCTGGTCAGCGTGTTAATGCTCTGAACACTGTAAATAGAACATTATGATGGCCGATAGGGTCCATCGCTGCGTGCGTTTAGTTTGTGGCATGCGAAGGGGCGAAGGGGCGAAGGGGCTATGCGAAGGGGCGAAGGCGCGATGCGATGCAAAAATAGCGATGCGAAGCGGCTATGCGAAGGGGCGAAGGGGCTATGCGAAGGGGCGAAGGCGCGATGCGATGCAAAAATAGCGGCTATGCGAAGGGGCGAAGGGGCTATGCGAAGGGGCGAATGGGCTATGCGAAGGGGCTATGCGAAGGGACGAAGGGGCTATGCGAAGCCGCGAAGGGGCTATGCGAAGGGGCGAAGGGGCGATGGAGCGATGGAGCGAAGG
>JAVTVY010018011.1:0-81633 GCA_036873755.1 Hanleya hanleyi
AATATTTTCTTCTATATACATTGTATTTGCTCCATCTTTCATAGATGTTCTAGATGTCTTCGCATAAGCCTTGATGGGTGAGCATCTCCACGTTTCCTTGCCGATGTATGCGATATTTGAACGCTGTCTATCACCTACCGATCAAGGCCGAGTAACATGTTTTCAATGTAGACTATTGTCACCATTTTAATACCATTTACAAGTGGCTTGTTGGTTGAATCTCTTGATAGCTGCTGAGTTCTTACGGGATTTTGTTACCAGTCTCTCGCCCCCATTCTGATTAGATTCACTTTTCAGAAGAGATTCAGCATGGTGTATATTATATTTGTCCCACTCATCAACTGGACCAACATAATCATCTCTGCACATGATGGTAAATCTATAGGTGATGTGATGCGTTCGATGACAATGTGACGTGTTCGATGATGATGTTTTACGTTCGATGACAATGTGACGTGTTCGATGATGATGTTTTACGTTCGATGACAATGTGACGTGTTCGATGATGATGTGTTACGTTCGATGACAATGTGACGTGTTCGATGATGATGTTTTACGTTCGATGGTTTCTTGCGGGTATTCATAGTCATATCTCGCTGTAACTTATCAATCCATTTCTGTGGGTGTGTATGTCTCTACCGTACAACCACGGTTTTGGTCGAAATGCCATGAAACTTTGTCAAGAAAATCTTAATAATAATTAGATATAAGAGGCAAATACTGTCGTATACGGTGTTTATGGTTTAAGGATGTCCGCTGGTGGTTTTTGGCTTTGACAGCCATTTTGCCTGTTTCCTATTGGATTATCTCCCTTTCCTAGGTTAAGATATAGGGATTTCCTTTGAAAGCCTTCTAGCCGAGAATTTTGCACACCAACATCCATCCAATTTGATAAATTTTGATAGACAATGTGATTATCTGCAAACAGTTACAATATAAGAAAAAGTTAAATACTATTAATGAATTTTTCATGAATATGCTTCAAAACTAGGGCTATTCCCTATGCTTTCTGTGTTATCAAATTGAGCATGGGTCAGTCCACTTAACGTTGCCTACAGCTAAAAAATGCACACCAACCTATATTTTTTTCTTTGTTTTTCCTCATATTACACAATTATGAACGCAACAACACACATTATTCAAAAAGTTAAATAATTTGATTTACCACCAGCGGACATCCTTAACATTCGAAAATTTGACTGCACATGGGATATAAGCGACACTCACAGACAAAATGAACTTTATACGGCCACAATGACCGCTTTTCGTTTGGACACGAATACATTATGACATCACAATGGAAATGAGACCCGTTACATGAAACAAATATTACGGAGCTTTATATGCATATGGAAGTTATTTCAAGAGTGATATATTATCAATATCAGGGAGTAATGGTAGTTCTTTTCTAGAGTTCAATTTGTTATACACGCTGCAGAAATGAAAATTATGTAGAGTTAACTCTTGATGTCTGATGGTTTCATTTGTCAGCTTCCAGAATCTCAAGCCACTACATTTAATAACTTGGCCATATTAGTCAACTTCCAGAAATCTCTTGATCAAGTCACTGACAGGTGTATATAAGTAGGATCTTTGGCAGCATACACAACAATCTATGTTGTATAGGACAATGCAGGAGTCATGTGGATGCGAAATCTATTTCAACTTTTAATAATTTCAATTTCACATAATTAAAAGCTCTAGGCTGAGATTTAATTTATTTGGATTCATCATGAGTTGCGACATACAATAAGTGATTTATATAGTCAAACAGAGTACAATGTATGTAATAGGAAGTAAATACTGTCACATAGCAATCGAAGATTATGCAAGAATAAACGATAACGTACCGGGTAAATAATGAAATCTCACGTAAAGAAAATTAGACATATATCTAAGAATATAGATCTGATGACACATGACAGTATTAACTATATTCTATCTCAGATGGAAAGCGATCAGAGATATTGGAATCACTTCATGTTGAATATTGATTCGGCCTTAATGCAGATTTCTGTTGCTTTAGACTTTCCATGTGTTCACCCGTGTTTCCTAGTAGGTTATCCTCCTTTCCTGCGTTAAAAGACATCTGGTCGAGTATTTTCGATAGACTTGTGATTATCTTCAAATAGTTATTTTCCCACGAATATGTTTCAAAACCAGGGCTATTCCATATGTCCAAATTAATCTAGTAAATTAGGTGACAAAAAATGAACGTTCTCCTTAAAACCAGCACTGATTCCCAACACGTTTTGATCCGCTCCCATCTCTCGTCGAATTTAACACCAAACGGCACTTGCTATTGAACTCGTCGATGTTGACGTAGCAACTCTGAGGAGAGATAAACGACAAACAAGGGTTACTAAATCTTTGAAACTAAAATTCTGGAACCTTTCTTTCCGAAGATATACAGGGTGAGTAAACAAAATGTCACCTGTGGGTTTTTTTTATTCATCTAAAGAAGGTGTTCGGTTTGACCGTAATTTTTTCCTTAGTGTGTTGCGTTTATAAACCGAAAATATAATTTCCTCTCGTTTACATGAAAAGTTATTAGCTTGAGAGAGAAAATACTGAATTTTCATATTCTCAATTTTCACCGAGAAGAGATTTGTCAAAAAAATATTACGAGTATTAGAAACTAAGCATTTGTTTGTTTTTGCAATTTTTGGCGATATTCTTGAAAGGAATTTCCTTCATATATAAAATATGACACCTTTAAACAAAACGAGTCTTACATATCCGCACTATATTCACTCATGGGTACGGTTTTATGGGTATGTTATATTTATGGACAAAAATATTGTCATGGTATTGCAGTATCAAATTAGACACTGCGGACATTTCTAGAATAATAGAGCTACGTATTATGTGATTATAATTATAGAATTCTCTCTAAGCTGTCCTGACCGATTTATCATATTTGCAAATGGCCGAATTACGAAAAGACCCGCATTATGATGGTAATTGGGTCACAGCGCCATCTGCACATCTATAGGCCTGTATACATACTGTTATATGGGTTAATTATTTGAAGCTTTCTAGAAGCGGTTGTGATCGTATCTGGGTTAAAATCACACGTCATTGCTGTGCCGGTGGAAGATTCTATATTTGATAGAATAATCTCGAATGCTCGATAGAGTATAAATAGCCGGACGTTCAGTGGTCAGGGGAGACCAGGGGAGTGTTTAATGTCATTGGTCCGCAGCCGGCTTCCATAGTAAGTACTCCTTTGCTCGATGCCGTCATTGGCTGAAGTGATCCTGAGATCCCTCCAGTCGTACTTTGCTAAAGCGGAGCACTTTTCAAAAGCGCGCACCGGTTGTTGTTGATTGACGTGTCCCAGAAATTCCTGACCACATGGCCTTGTCGGTTGCAGTTTGGCTCAAACTTTTTTAGGGTAATGAGGTTATCCGGCTGCTGGTTAAGCGGAGCAAATCTTGTAACTGCAGTGCAGGAACACCAGTGCTCTCTATCTTATTGAATTACAATACTTTCATTGATGAATAGTCATATCCCGCTATTTTATTTCGATGAGATAGAGGGCACTGGTGTTCGAGCAGTTACAATATTTGCTCCCCTTAGACATCAGCTGGATTCATTGATTTCTGCACATCTGCCGGCATTCATGAACTGTAAGTTGGCATGAATGTTATTTGCAATAAATGCGACCAAACCTCATTCATATTTAATATAATTAAATGGACGAATATTCGCCCCCAATATTGAATTTACAGTTTGCGCGGCAAATTGAAGGCCGAAGATGATCGAACCCTCTACAATAGACGGCCAGTGCATGGTACTCTAGCTGATCATGTCTAGATCCATAACACGAGAACTCACAGCTAAAGGTTTTGGAGATAATTTATGAAGATATTTATAGTTTGGAGTACCAAGACTAGTACTTTGAAATATAGCATACCTGGAAATGTCTTTCACCACCATTCAGCGAGAATTTGTTTCTGCCGTGGAGTATGCGTCGATTGTTGA
This sequence comes from Hanleya hanleyi, assembly GCA_036873755.1. Taxonomy (NCBI): domain Eukaryota; kingdom Metazoa; phylum Mollusca; class Polyplacophora; order Lepidopleurida; family Hanleyidae; genus Hanleya; species Hanleya hanleyi. The sequence continues at coordinate 3,988 of JAVTVY010018011.1, forward strand.
AGACAACAGTGTCTCCGGCTTCAAATCTAGTTTGTTTCTGTCCAACGAAAACGTATGGTAGCTCTTAAGTTTCGTATATTCTGTCAACAGCTCATTATCCATACATTTAGTCAGTAAACTGAGTTAAGGGAGTAGAGGACGTTCATTTCCCTGCTCTGGGTCTACAACATGTTAATTTGCTGATTTTTGAAAACAAGCTGAATTTCCTAACAAAAGTACCCAGACATCTCAAAATGGGATATAAATCAACAATAGACACAACAGACCCAGTTATGCGCTTTACTGGTGGTTTGACAGTGTGATAAGACGGGTAAAATGGGGAACATTTGACCTCGGGAAGTTTGATTTATTGAGCATACAGTGGCATACATAAAATTGGCTGCCATATTTTTTTAACGAATGTGGCGACCCCCCATTTTTTTTCTTGGATTATCTTCTCTTAACCTGATGAAAAAATACTGAATTTAGAAAAACGTTCAACCACTAGAAACGAACGTTCTCTACTGCCTTAAGAAATTTTATTTTTAACTGAAGATGTGCACAATCAAGCTCAAATGAGAGGGTACATTAAGAGGGTAAGCCATTCAAAGTGAGTGACCAGGCGGATTACTTAAAATCGAATTCAGCATTTGTAATACAAACTGAAAAGTCAACCATCTAGACTAATATATGTACCCACAAACTCTATTCTTCTCCCTGGTTTTCGTGATACTTACAAGAAAGATGGACCCGTACGTGAGTATATGAATACCGAACTTACGATCATACCGGACTGTCGGATGCAGTCAGCAAACAGTCTGTAAGCTTCATAGTAAGGCTCCACGTCATCCTGTTTATAACACAAGAGAGAGAGAGAATTTTATTTAACGTCACTTTCAGCAATATTACAGCTATATAGTGACGAATAACATTAATCTTCATCTAAAGAGCAAATATCTAACAACAAAATTACATCACAGCTCAATCGTTGTCGAACAATTCTTGATCAAATCTCCTACGAGACCTTTCTGTCAATGTTTGTGGTGTCTATGTTAACAATATAAACACAGCAGAAATCAATCGTTGACAAACTTTCTCTTATGAGACTTTTTTGTTAATTTCATGCCCCTTCTTCTGATGCAACTCAGCTTCCAGAAATTCCAGCCTGAAAATAAGGGACAATTTCCTGAATTTCAGCGACTTCAACTTTGAGGCTAGCTACTAAATGTGGAATCTGGTGCTTATATGGTACCACCATGTAGATATTGTCTCGCGGTATATGTGTACCAAGTTTGTGCAAGGGTGTCAAAGGACGCTATCTGTGACAGACATACAGGCATACGAACATTTCAGGTCGGTTCTTTTAATAGTATAGATTTCGCTCAAAACATACACGTCGACCCTGATAAGAAACTGCACTGCATGGACATAATCTGGAATATGCGAAACACAGTAAGTTTTTTTTTGGCAATTATCAATAGTCTCTCGAGAGAAATTTTCAAGTTGAGAAGCGTATGTTTTATGTGGTGTGCGTAGCTAACAAATCTTGGAACTCTACCTGGCCTGGGGGGGAGGGACGAAATTGCCTCCCTACCAATCTTTCTGCGCTATCTCCGGAGCGACAAAAAATGGAGAGCTGAACTTCCTTGACTTTATAGTTTATCATATTGGGGTCATTTTGAGCCTATTTGCATAACCCCCGAGCAGTGGATCATGGGTAAATTTAAGATGGCGGCCACGAAAGTGATTTTGTGTCATATTTCTTCAAAATATCTGCTTTAGTGGGCAAAAACTATTTTATTTGCCATCACAGCAATATTTACTAATTTATTATGCAGTTTTTGGGGAGAAACTGCATAAATAAAAAATTCGGAAAATCCGAACGAAAAATCTACCAAAAATGCCGTTTTAAAAAATGACTTCACTGTGACGTCAACAAGTCACTGTGACGTCATCAAAGCGGCCAGCTTGGATTTTTTTTTTACATTTTCTGGTAGATCGTGACCCAAGGGTATAGTGTGGTAAGTTTCAGCCAACTAGCTCAAGGGATAAGAAAAATAATTAGGGGGGCATTTGGATGAGATATTGCCATTGGAAACAAGCCATGCTTTGTTCATATAAAATAAAATGTTCTTGAGGCAGTGCTTATCTTACCATTCAATTCAAGCTTTCCCAATCCCGGGATATTCACCGGAAATCAGGAAGATAAGAGAGGCTATATTCTCTCTCTCTCTCTTGAGCTCGTTTGTTTGATTCAAAACGCAATCGGTACTTTCAAAATGGCGGCCATGACGACCCACAAAAATGTATGCTTAATTAGGTTGGAATGACCGTAGAAGTGAACATAAATGGAACACGAATCTTTTTTCTAGATTTCCACTTCTCGAATAAGTACATATATTACCGCAACGTTTCACTGAGTATGTTCCCAGAGTTTTGAAGTGAAAGCATATTCAGCTCAACCTGTTAAAAAATATTTTGGAAGTGCAAATCCAAAAATGTTACCGTTTTCAGTAATGTATTTCTTTCAACGTATTTCTTCACGTTTTCTTGACATAAAAGCGGAATTATTTTGATATATTGTGTGGTTATTGAAATATTGACTGAAATAGGTTTCAGATGGCAGTCATCTTGAAATCCAAGATGGTCGACTCGGTCATATGACCATTTTCATTTGTCTAACTTTGATATGGCACTTATAACTGACCCAAAGAATAAGTACCAAACAGAAGAAACAGTGCAGGACTCCAGATTCTAATATTGGATCTTGCGGCCATTTTGAAAAATGGCCTCTTTGACCTACATAGGAGTGGTTTTATATCTAGACTGCTCACCAGACCTCGATGTGACCTGTGCCAAATTTTATGGAAAATCTGCACATATTGACTGGATTACGCCATATGGGTGATTTTAAAGACAACACGGGTGACTTGTGTAGTGAATATATAACAAGGAAATGATCAAAGGAAACTCGAGGAATCATTGGATAAACTAAACTTACAATCCTCCATAATTCAGGTTTGTATACTCCGTACCAGTCCTAAATTCGGATAATATAAATACACTGGTGGGAACAGTGGTATCAATCTTTAATACAGGTAGAATCTGCGTCAGGGTAAGTACATACCTCGTTCACAGCTAACGGTCCATCTGATAGAGGTGCCCAAAATACCCCAACAATCTAACAATAAAGGGAAAGTTCAGTATTTATATAGAAACGGGGTATACATTTTCCTCATAATTTCAAACGGAGCCTTCAGTGTAAAGGATATACGTCCATTAGGACAACCTATAGATAAGACATTTTTCCCTGTTCTGTAACATAGAAAGGGAATTTTGTTTCCTAAGAAAAGAACAGGGACAGAGACATTATTCCCGAGGGGGTTCTTTCCACTAACATCTGCATACATTTTAGGGACCGTCTTGGACAGGGGAGACAGTTTTTTTGATAGATCATTCATCAGCATCTATTCGGAAAAAATGTTCGGGAGAATCAAACTTGTTGAACAAAGTTTTTGTCGTCTGTTTGCGGTGACTGCGAACATTTCTCGAAACATTTTCCAACTAATAACCAATCAACTGGCGAGCCGCGCCCATATGACAAAGCTGCGCCCACGCACTTGACTGCACAATGACGGCTCCGGAGCAGCCGAACGAGCGCTGGGTGTTTGTTCCGAGATGAATTGTTCGCTGTGTGCGGGGAACATGAACAAAAACAGGCAAAATCACGGAACACTGTTTTTGTTCTAATACAACAATATGTTCGTTGTGTGCTTTTGGGTTTAGCTAATTGAATTAACTTTGAAAAAGCACCAGGCGACGGTAGTGACCAAATGTTGTCTTTGCATCAACGTTTATAAAAACGTTACGCGTTAACATACATGCGTTGATGCAACGGTCGATTTGGTCGATAGCGTAGTATCTTTTCAATGTTAATGCAATGAGCAAATCGACGGTCGTACAGCATTCACTTGAAATCTCATACAGGTATCATCGACGTTGTTCCAAGGTAGCTCGTCTATATGAGAGTTTAGTTTGGGATTTTACCATAATTAAGTTATATGTAATATGCTCATCCTTAACCTTGTATCAACATGTACCGTACATATTGGAAAAACGGCCTCCATCTTGCGCTGGTATATTGTCTCCACGTGGTAGGATTTCCATATCATAAGCCATATCCTAGCAACCTGTTCGCTGGGCTGACACGCAGGCGCAACCTGGCGTATCCTATCAGAGCAAACAATCGCTCTCTAATGTTTGGAGGCGGCTTGATCATGACTCAGGCCAGGCCTCTTTCCGATGATATCATGAATCTGGGACATTCCTATAGTCCGTTATTTTTGTTCTTGTTTTGGTTTCGAAATACATCTATTTGAGTGTAATACTGATCAGCGATACGGATTTGATATTTTGGAACATCATGATGTCTTGCCGGCATCATTGAAAACTGTTAACCGCTTCTCTCTTGCAGGAAACTAGCCTATGTTTATGTATACTATGATTGTCTTTTTGAAATTGGTGCTAAAATTGTTATATGGAATATAGAATAGGTCTTTGGATTATGGACGCGAATATTCTTTAATGGACGACGACTGAATTATGAATGACGGGCCAGACGCTTGTAACAGATGTAAATTTACTTCATGATTATGTAACAAAAACGCCGGATTCGCCGGCGATCGTAGAACGTTGGAACTGCTGCGCGCGCAAACGAGAGCTTCACGGGAGTGATCGGGTCATATTTAAACACACGCATGTGCATGTCATTATCAACGGCAGTAAAACGGCGCAGAGCTTTGTAATCCTTGTAGATAGTTTGATCTACCATAAACTGACTTCCAGATCACGTGATATGGACCGACTTCTGTGTGGATTTTGACCCTACACCAATAATATAAGATTGCGTAGGGTCAACAGATGCATCGGAGAGAATTTACAGAAATGGATCCCGATCAGAGGATCGGGCAGTCAGTTACCCAACTAATGGGATTTGTCTTGTGGAAATTCCACCACATAGTTACATAATACCTTAACACTGTATACACCAGTAGTAGTTGGGAGGGTATAGTACTTACTGCTAAATAAGGTAGAAAGAATGGCGACAGAAGGGAAAGGTCAAAGGTTACAGGTGATAGATCGAAGATCGATAGGATGGTTTTCAAATTGAGCGGATCAGGGTCACGGATTGTTTGGAACCGCGTACAATGAGAGCGAAAATTGGGTTGACATTACAACGGTGGGTGAAACTTTATAGAACTCACTACAGTTGAAGTAAAGAATATGGAAAAACTAGAAAAAGGTATTTTGACAGAACTGTCACTCGCGTATTTGGCATTTACGCGTTTCCGTAGTTTTCCAGTTGTCAGGCTTGATATGCCTACGTGTATTGAAGTTAACAGCATGGGAATAAGCAAGGAGGACGATGTGTTCTCCTTGCCATACCTTCGTACCGTAGGATTTTTTTGACAGAAATGAATCCCACATAAAGAAAACAGTGTTACACTATATGCGAGTTCCGAGATGATAATGATTCGGAGACAATTGAGCCATAATATATTGTGTGTCATTCTGTTGTGGCAAGGCACCGCATCAAAATCATTGCATTTCGTGGATATCAACTATATGAATTGTATGTTTCTTAAAAATACATTCGCGATCATTCACGGTATTAACCAAGCAGATGCGTGAGAATTGTTGAGACATCAGGCTATACCGATGCTTGTTGGTACTTCAGATATTTAATCGAATAACGGCAATTCTCTTTGAATGACAAGGAACCAATGTGTAGGCTATATTTAACAACGTTTGTATTTATTAAAACCGTCGTATAAGTGACTTCCTATGCGTTGAGATATTAAACATTTATAAACAATGTTAGTATTTATTATCAAATCAAACCTGCTATTGCTATGGCCTTATCTCCCTTTGGAGAATCCTTTGCAGAATAATTAAAACGAAGTTGTCTCCCCTTAGGGAGCTCAGCTAGGTTACTTAAGCGCCTGCTCTCTCCTGATACTCCCTCTTTCTTACTCCTGCAGCCCGTGATGCGTGTTGTGCAAGGCCGTGGAGTGAGGGGTAGGATGGGAGGGTAATCAAAGCAATAGCAGGTTTGATTTGATAATAAATACTAACATTGTTTATAAATGTTTAATATTTATTGCTCAAATCATCACCTGCTATTGCTATGGCTCACTACCAACATATGGAGGTGGGGACCTCGGCCTTGTTGTAGTTCCTGTAGCAGGCAGAGTAACCGCTGAGATCATCACGGACATGGCACACTAGTACTCGACAAGAGGGACCCTTGTCGGCGACGCTGTGGGTAATCATGGAGTAATCATAATAGATTGTTGAATGTGGCCACTAATTACTCGTCCATGCAAACCGTGATCGTGGATGTGGTGCACAATTTTACCCCCACGAAGGAACTCGGGCCGGTGGCGCTGTGAGTATTCGAGTGGTAAGCAGTGTATAACGAACAGAAGCGGTCCTGTACATCCCAGCAACATCGTATACAAGGTGCCCATCTTATACCACTAAGTCCACAAGCCGTCTTACGTCAACTCTCTGTACTTTAGTCCCTTGTTGCTGACACTAGTAAACCTGAAAGTAATACTCACAAATGTGTCAGGTCTTGTAAGATGTCTTGTGAGTTGACAGCAGCTGACTCTCTTGAGATGATCTTGTAAGTTGGTCATAATTGCCCTCATGCACCAACTCTCTGTACTTTAAACCTGAAACTGACACAAAGTATACCTAAAAACCAATACTCACCATTGTGTCAGGTCTTGAAAGATGTCTTGTGAGTTGGCAACTGGCTGACCTGTTGAGGTGATCATGTAATAAGGCGGACATGTGATTAGCTGTGATGATGCCGTAAGTTGGCTGACTGTTTGGCTTACAGCACACTAAATACTCACCCAGAGAGAAACCGGGTCGAAGACGCTGAGGATACTCGTGGATTAAAATCAAAACCTGATTGTAAATGTGGTACACAATACTCAATAGAAGGAAAACCCAGGTTGTGGAGACGCAGTGGGTGTTAATAGAGTAAACCAGTAATAACTAAGAAAGGCCATGCCTAAACCATACTCCCTGAGTCGGGTCTTGTAAGTTGGCTGACTGACTGGCTTGCTGCGACGATCGTAGTTACCCCCCCCCCCCCCCGTTTGGAAAAGCTAGTGGACCACATGCTGGGAATCCACCAGCGGCCCTAGCGTGGTCACTCTATCTGACTATACTTACATGTCTCACAGATAGTAGTCGGTAAAAGCCGAATTGGCACTCCAAGTACAGGATTGGACAATGTCGTCCAAGGATAAGTTCTTCCAAAAAGGCCATGAAGTAGCGATGGCACGAATTCCATGAGAAGAAGCAGAGGCCAGAAGTGGGGGAGCATCAAGGGCGAGTTGATATGTCCACTTAATGGTCTTCTTCAACCAAGAAGCCACAGTATACTCGGAAAGCTGTCGAACGACACATCAGTCATTGTCTTCAGATATCACCATTTTCACTGAACAGTATGTACATGTAGATTGATGTCAGAACCGCAGTTGGCTGAAGAGACAGGAATAACAGTCGGCGAGATTCCCGACCAGGGTCGGTACGAGAGGTAGTGACGTAGGCTCGTACAGGGCATAACAGGATGTCGTCATCAAGGCCACAAACAAAGTCTGCTAATGCAGGGATAGAGTACAAACGTTGAGCGCAAGGGCCTTGGCGCACAGCCTCATTCTTGGCGATAAACTCGGGATGGGACGAAAAGAAATGCGAGACCAATCTGCCGTCCAGGTCAACGACTTCCTCTCCAGGGCGTGAAGCTCAGAAACTCTAGACGCCAAAGCGAAGGCCGCCAAGAAAGCAGTCTTGTAGGAAACAGCTTAATAGAGGCTGACAGTATAGGTTCGAAAGGCGGACGAAGAAAGGCACTAAGAACCACACCAATATCCCACTTCGGAAACAGTTGTCGAGTATGGCGAGACTGTAATGCGAAGGCACGTAGGAGAGCAGAGATATAGTCATTCAGACTAATGTCGATGCCAGTCGAAAGACATAAAACCCTACCAAAGCAGACCGGTACCCCTCATTGGTGCTGATTTGAAACTTCTTATCTCGATGTAGGTGAAGAAAGAAGTCAGCTACAAAGGAAAAGAGAGGCAGAGTCGGGATCGAAGTCACGTTCTCGGCACCAGGAGACGAAATAAGTCCATTTCGATTGATAGAGCTGCGATGTGGAAGATCGATAGGCTGAAACCGTCGTCTGTGCAACTTCTGCTGAAAATCCTTGGACTATAAGTGCACATTGGATAGTCTGCAGACGTGTAAGATGAGCCATCGCGGGATGAGATGGATTATCCCGTGCAGTTGACGCAACAGGCTGGGCCAAACTGGAAGGCGACGTGGTGGAACGGTGAGAAGCGGAACCAGAGCTAGAAACCACATACGACGATGGTACCTATTTTGTTGATGTGAGCAATGACAGTAGAGTTGTCCGTTGCGATGAGAAAGGACGAATTCACAAGACAACTCCCATGCTGAACTGCTAGGATGACTGCCTTCATCCCCAGAAAGTTGATATGAAGCCTGGCATCCAACAACGACCAACTGCCGGACACCTCCAGTCCGTCCAGATGGGCTCCCCAACCGGTCTCAGAAGCATCGGTGTAGAGATGGTGAACCGGAGATGGAAATCGGCACGGAACTCCCCGCATGACGTCATGGCGAGACTGCCACCAAATCAGAAGTGGATGTAGCGTCGTCAATACCGGCACTAATGGATTGAGGGATGACGCCTGAAGATAAGACAGATGGTACTGCAGCGGCCGAACTTGGAGACGTCCGTAATGAGTAAGGTCCTGCGTAGAAGTGAATAGCCCTATGAGTTGATGACAAAAAACTTTAGTACCAACGTCTAAATTCTGGTCCAACGGTCTACCGGGGGACGAAGCACTTGATGGAGAGTGTCGAAAACTGCCCCAATGTAACGACGAACCTAAGGTTGCCCTCCGGGGTTTTCGTAGCAATGGCCCCTCAGGAATTCTGTGAGAAAGGGGGTACCCCAGATTGAACCACATCAAAATATTTCTAAACTTTATTAGGGTTCATATCTATGATATCATATTGTTGGCTGCCTTATTTCCTACAAATGGGAATATGGCATTCGCTTGCCAAGTTTACTCCATGTTGTACCATTGGGGGGAAATACGAAACTGAGGTGCCTGTTGTTGTTGTTAGCTCTGCCTCTCTAGAAGGGGTGTGTTTGCCGCGCGCAAATTTCACAGAAATCCGGTAGGTTGACATATTGTTTTCTTTGCCATTTTAATATGCCCATCAGACAAAGAACATGGTCAGTCTGTCTTATGGAATTCGCTCTTACAGATTTTTCTGGATTTCGGGCTGAATATGGCCCATTTTTGGCCATTATTGAGCATTTTCCAGAAAGGTTGGGGGCATTTCACATGGAAGCACGTGGGTTCTGCAGTGAAGTAACATGGCTGCCATGCTTGATATTTCAATCAGATGGGCATGCTCTTTTAGAAAATATATACTTGTAGTGGGGTATTTAGTTGTCTTTTGCAATATTTTAGCTTCCGAAGGCACAACCCGCTGTAAAAACCCAGCTCCAGTGAATTATCTCCGGAGTGCACCCTAAGTAAACCTCGATGTGAAAGCCCCGTAGATGAAGAAAAACGCCATGACTGGAGAAGTGATACAAGGGGCGATGTTGACTCCGAACGAGAGGACTTGCCACTCAAACCGACGACCGTCGATGGTGAATCGTAGGAAACGCCGAAGACGAGGATGAATGGGTATAAGAAGATATGCGTCTCGCAAAACGATGGAGATCAACCATACGATAATGAAGACGCATCAACCTTATTGTCAGAAGAAAGGTAAAGAATACTGACTAAAAGACGAAAAACACCGAAGTCGAGAGACATGCAGGCGAACAAACGTCGGGGCCTCGATGACGATCAAGAGAAATATCTAGAAATGGAGACCGGGAATGTCGAACTTGACGACCCTGATAAGGAGGTATAAAAGAACGACGTGGTGAAGGGCGTTGTGGCGTACGGGAACGTCGAACAGATGTACGAGAACGACGTGCTAATGTACCGGAACGATGTTGAGGCGTACGTGAACGACGAACAGGCGAACAAGAACGACGTAAGGCCTCAGTCCACAGTTGCGGATTTTTGGTCCCCCTCAAATTCTTTGAAATTAAAATTCGACCAGGTTTGACCCCATGAGAATTTTTGTTGGCTTTTTGTTTATTGATATTTGTGATATCATTCAGTTGACTAGTTGATTTGCTTCAAATCAGTACATGGTATTTTGCCAGTAGGATTGGCCCATGCCTCACTATGCAGATGGAAGTGTGAAAGTGTGGCTGTGAATTGGGGCCATTTTCAGCTTACGAGCACATGGCATACTTTACGGTGTAAAATGAGCTTGAAAACCGCGTGGTCGACACCCTATTTTCTTTGCCAATTTTTGTTGGTCCTTGGACTGGGCACACTGTCGGTGAGTTTCAGGACAATTGAATAACAAGTTTTTTCTTTGGTGGAGGGGGAATATTACCCATTTTGGACCAATTTTAGAGGATTTTCCTGAAGTTTGAAGCAAGTTCAGTATGGGTTATGGGGACCCTGATTTTCGTCAACAAGGCTTACATCTGTCTCGGCTTTATGACAAGAGCCTACTCTTTCAGAAAATATATAGTTCTATGGGGGTTCTCTAATAACACGGTTGCTGTTTAGCATAAAATGAACCTGCCTACTGTTTAATTTCAGATGCCATGGCCCTTCTGTAGACTGCACCCTATATGACAGAACAGGCACTTTCTCAGGTAACATTAAATTTGCATATCTGACTAAAAAATTTCCATCCAGAACTAATATTGTTTACTATCAAGTTGAACACAATTCAAAACAATGCTATTCACACCCAACACAGGACTGAAATTAAGCAGCACAGGGGCTTGGGCTAGAAAGGGGGGAGGGGTAACTCTTAGCATGGCCAGGAAATATCTGTTAAAAGGTGTGTAGAATTGCCAACATCCATGTTGGTGTTTTATCGGGGGGAGGGAGGGAGGGGGGTTCAATTGTCCCAGGAATTTTTCAAAAGTTTTAGTGTCACAGAATAATTCCTCTGGGACCATTAAAACAGCCCTACCCCCCCCCCCCCTCCCCATAAAACCAGCATTGGAGTTGGCAATACTATACTATACACAATGTAACAGATATTCCCCTGTTAAGAGTTATCCACCCCTCCCCCCCTTCAAGCCCAAGCCCCTGTGCTGGTTTCATAATTCCAGTCCTGTGTTGGGTGTGAATATCATTGTTTTGAATTGTGTTCAACATAATTGTAAACAATATTAGTACTGAATGCAAAATTTTCAGTCAGATATATTCAAATTTGACATAGCGGTCTAGCCTGACAAAATGGCGTCGCAAAAACTGTCAAAATATGAATGGGGTAGGGGGAAAGGTATCGCTCTGTTTTATCTTAATATGACTTTCAACCATTGAGTGTCATATATCATTATACTTGTACAGACCCATAGATTGAAAAGAGTAGATAAAAAAAAATCCACAAAAAGTACCCTTCACTTAAAGGCCTCAGTCCACAGTTGCGGATTTTTGGTCCCCCTCAAATTCTTTGAAATTAAAATTCGACCAGGTTTGACCCCATGAGAATTTTTGTTGGCTTTTTGTTTATTGATATTTGTGATATCATTCAGTTGACTAGTTGATTTGCTTCAAATCAGTACATGGTATTTTGCCAGTAGGATTGGCCCATGCCTCACTATGCAGATGGAAGTGTGAAAGTGTGGCTGTGAATTGGGGCCATTTTCAGCTTACGAGCACATGGCATACTTTACGGTGTAAAATGGAGCTTGAAAACCGCGTGGTCGACACCCTATTTTCTTTGCCAATTTTTGTTGGTCCTTGGACTGGGCACACTGTCGGTGAGTTTCAGGACAATTGAATAACAAGTTTTTTCTTTGGTGGAGGGGGAATATTACCCATTTTGGACCAATTTTAGAGGATTTTCCTGAAGTTTGAAGCAAGTTCAGTATGGGTTATGGGGACCCTGATTTTCGTCAACAAGGCTTACATCTGTCTCGGCTTTATGACAAGAGCCTACTCTTTCAGAAAATATATAGTTCTATGGGGGTTCTCTAATAACACGGTTGCTGTTTAGCATAAAATGAACCTGCCTACTGTTTAATTTCAGATGCCATGGCCCTTCTGTAGACTGCACCCTAAAGGTGTATGAGAAAACGACGTGACGGCGAATTAGAACGTCGTTGAGGTGTAACAGAACGACGTAATGCGAACGAGAATGGCGTTGCGGAGAATGAGAACGGCGTTGTGATGTACGAGAAACGTCGTTTAGGTGAACAGGAACTACGTTAGGGCGTACAAGAACGACGTAGGAGGAAAAACAACTGAAGTTGAATCCGAAAAACTGTAAATCCGAAACTCGAAAAGTCACAGTGGAGTCCGACCGAACAGTCGTAGTTTGCGTTGCTGTTATGAGCAAAACAGCTGAAGAAGAAAGCCGATATTTAAACGCAGAGGAGATGATATACACGTTGAAAAACGTTAATCCTGGGCGTAACTCCGCCCGGTAGCATCACCCCCGATGTCAACACAAAGATACTTCCAAAACGTAAACTAGAAAGATCTTCATTAAATTTAAAATTCCCCGATGAGAGCAATTACATTTTGATGTCTCTCACCGGCAGATAAACTAAGGTCATTAAATTTCACAATTTGAATTCACCAATCAAAAGCTTCTAAAGAAGACAACCGGTGATTTCCTATAAAAACCCATGTAAAGAACAATGTTCAATCTTGATTCACCCTCCAATTTGAGGTCTAAACTTCACATAAGTCCTCAAATGAAATAGATGAAATTATCATACAGAATAAAAATTAAGATGTTTTGGACGAAGCAGTCGTAGAAAAAGAACGGCAAAGAACGTTGCTTAGGAGCTGTCTGTCGTTCCTCTTACTAGGCTCTAACCGGTAATCGTCCCCGGACGAAAGTAGCTTACGAAGTAGAAGTAGACCGCCCGCTGGAGACAGTCTTATGCTGTCCCAAGCAGATGATTGAGTAATTCCAGGCTTGATCTTTGCCCGGTCATCAGACCATGGAAAGATCAATAAACACCCTACATGTCGTCGAACGAGAAACATTTCTAATGTCTTCCCGGAGAAATAAAACTCACACTCAAGCTAATAATAATTTCTCAGTAAGAGGAAATAAATTAAAAGCTCAACTCAATTTGAATTGTAAGTCTAATTCAGTATTCCTACGGGAAAATTTTGGTTGTGAAGAATAAATATTACAACTATTTAACAATGCAATATTTACTAGCAGAAAATATATTCCGAAGTATAGCACAATTTCTTAATAAACAATTTCGTGATCTCTTTTCTTGATCAAAACATATCACGAATAAAGGGATTACACAAAGAGAGCAATTTGGCAGGCACATTTAAATGTAACAAATTACAAGCGTCTAGTCCGTCATTCATAATCCAGCCGTCGTCCATTAGAGAATATCCGCGTCCATAATCCAAAGACCAATTCCATTTCCATATAACAGTATTAGCACCAAATTCAAAAAGACAAAAGTATACATAAACATAGGCTTGCTTCCTGCAAGAGAGAAGCGGTCAACAGTTTTCAGTGATGCCGGCTTTTGACTTGTGGCGACGAAGACAAACACAACAACAACAACGTAAGTAAATGGCAGAGAAAAACCTCTGCATGTTCTCTCTCTTGATCACACGATATCAAGGAATAAACAGATAACACTTGATTTAACAAGAGAGTAATTTTGGTAGGCGCAATGAACTGTATGCATAGTCGTAAACTACCAAAAAATGAAAGGTCCTGAAACATGCAACACGTCAAGGACAAAACAACAACAACGAAATGAAAGGATATGTTATCGTTTAAAAATCAGCAAGAATACTTCCCAGCAGAAGACTTGTAATCCTGCGAAGACGTAATACGTTGAAGCTTTTTCTTTTCCCAAAGATCTGGACTGCAGGCCTACCCGTGAAGCTGAAATCTTTTGATCGTCGATAACAAAAGACCGGTCAGGCAGGGCCGGACGCTTGGAGACAGAATCCTTTGTTGTCTCAAACAAAGAAACGGGTTTGTGCACAGACACGCTAAACGATCAACTCTATCTAAACTGTCTGGAAATTATCCCTATCATCCTGTACAACTGTCCAACTGGGGGGAATTCTAATAGACGACGACATTGACATGGCTGGACTGAGTCTATGAGTCTATGAGATAAATCCAAACGAGAGCCCGAAAGATCTTCATTAACATTAAAATAGTAACGAATATATCGCCGTCTGAATTTTCCAGTCGACAACTTCCACTTTATACGCGCCATATTCAATAGCGAAGTCTCCGAACTGTCCGTGTACGAGTAATTTGCCCTTGCCCGCTAGTAGGCGCTCGAGTCAGGGGGGACAAAATGTGGACTGGATAACATGTAAAGAGTCAGGGCGGCCTGAAATAGTGCAATAAATTGCGCAAACGGTATTTCCAAGAACTTCAAAATCGAGCTGGGTGGCATGACAGATCACCCTTGTTAATGTAAAATTTTGTATTTGCACATATCCACGTGTAAGGCGACATTTTCTATTGTAACGCCAACGACGTCATTATATTAAATAATAATATAATATAAGCAACGCTTATGCCCCAAATGTAATATAAGAGAAGACGAATTCCACTTTGTTATGCAGTGCCAAATTTTCAATATTGAGAGCAAAATTCTTTTTGACAAAATAAATGAGACAAATATTGTCTTTGGTACTTTGACACCGGATGGTAAATTTGTGTATTTATTAACCAATAATGATCGCCTTCAAATAAACCTGATTGGTGATAACCTATACAGTTGGTACAACAAGAGACTTGACCTACTACCATGATACAATGTATATATGTAGTAATGTATGCATTCTGTTTGAATGTTCATGGCTATATGTAGCCTACATATTATGTTCAGTATAGGCTATAGATAAGATACTTGTAGTCTAGTACAGTGTCAGCTCAATAAAAGAGCTACATTTATGAATACCTATGATATGACGGAACGTAAAACTGTATTTCTGACTTCATTGGTATTCTTGTTCTTAACCCTATATTTGGGGTAAGCATTTTACTTTGTTTTGTTTTGTACTCTGCCCTGTACCGGGTGTTTGGTGCAATAAACTTGAACTTGAACTTGAACTTGAAATTATATAAAGCGTAATGCCCTTTGTTGTACGTCATGATGCTGTCGTCATATCCGATTGTCGCATGACGTCACAATACAACGTTGCCACAAGAGCGATACATTGTATAGGATTTTGTCCTACCCGACTCAAACGCCCTCAGGCGGACAGGAGCAAATACTCTTACCGTTACAGTTTGGAGACTTCCGTATTGCAAACGGCCAGCACACATATACCGTGACGTTACCAACATGGCGCGTAGAGAGTTGAAGTTTTCGACTGGAAAATTCAGACGGCGATATATGCGTCACTATTTCACAATAGTGCGCAAGATTTTAAAATAGTGCGCAGGAGGGGATAGAGATTAGATGTACGGCAGTTTCAGAGGTGGGTGATTCGTAATACAATTATCTAAAACCCTCGCTGGTGGTGACTGGGGCCGACCTATAGCCCTCATACTCGTGAGGGCTATATATTATTTAGCGATTTTAGTGAATAAGTCCGAGATTTTCGAATTTTCCTTGGAGCTGGGAGGTCGGCAATCTGATTAAAACTCAGACTTAATAAACGCTCCTATATCTGACATGTCGCTAATTAAGCGACATGTCAGATAAAGGAGCGGTTATTAAGTTCTCCTTAACCAGAGTTTTAATCAGATTGGGAGATCGGACACTTGTGACCACGGAGCGCGGGGTAGGACACTAGGGAGCTGGAAGCTCGGGAGGAGCTCGGACCTCGGAACTCGGGGATGGGACGCTTGAGAGTTGAGGACTCGGGGATGGGACTGTTGAGAGCTCATAACTCGGCAGGAGCTCGAGGTTGGGACGCTTAGGTGCTCGGAGCTCAGTAAAAGATCGGTCATGTGAAAGTATCGGAGGCGGAACACCTAGGTCTCCTTTACCGAGAATACTATGAAAGCCGGTAAATGACAAATTCGCGTAAATGAGTTGTCACAACTTTCCGTATTCTTAACGTTGTTGACCGTTGTCGTTGAAAATTAGTGTAACCCTTACGATCTATTACCATACCGACAGAGTAATTATCCTACAATGAAAATAGACCATTGTGTGGACCCAATACACGCATATTAAGCCTGACAAGTGAAAAACTACGAAAGCGCGTAAATGCCCAATACGTGATTGACGGTTCTGTCAAAATACCGTTCTTTTCTTATTTTTTTTTTCACATTCTTTACTTCAGCTGTAGTGAGTTATACAAAGTTTCATTAACATTTGCAACGACAACCAAATTGAACCCAAACGCTCTCAATGGACTCGGTTCCAAACAATAAGTGTCCCTGGTTCGCTCAATTTGAAAACCAACCTTTCGATCTTCGACCTATCACTTCTAATCTTTGACCTTGACCTTCTATCATCGTTCTTTTATCCTTATCAAGTAGCAAGTAGTATACCCCACTACTACTTACACCACACTGGTTCTTCACTGTGGGGCATTAGTTTCGACTGAAGTGTTGTTTTGATGTAGTGTACCAGTATACCTGTTTGCTGTGGTTCAGCATTATATGGGGCCTCTGATAGGTCATGTTCACTGGCATATCCCTGAAAAAAATACGCATATTGCTGTAAATTTATTATGTAAATACCCGGTTTAATGAATATGGCCGGCCCTGCGATAACAATCCTCCGTCCCTTGCTGAGCAACAGTCCATCTACCAACAGATTGACGCTGCTGCTGAGTTAAGCGTATCCAGAAAATTTCTATTTCATCCAGAGAAAATGCTCAAGTTCAAGCCTGTAAATTATCGCAACCAAAACTGCATCAACAGACGCTTGAAATTGAAATTTCGGCCGTTTTGCGCTTTTCCGAGTATGATTTAGTTACACATTCCTAATATCTCTCACATATTCCACCTTCTTTACCAAAAACTAATCCAACGTTTTTTTTATATATATCACTATATATGCCGTGGCATGCAGTAATAGTTGAGAATCCGCCGATACTTGCAACTTGATTTTATGCAATTTTGTTTCTAGTCGATATCTAACCCATATTACAGTGTGCCTAGCATATTTCATTGAAGACAAGCTATAACATTGAGAAATCTCGGAACGACTAATGAGGAATTGCACTTACGGGCCACCAACCAAGGTGTAACGGCATTTTACTTGGTTGAAAAAACCCCCCAGGAAAATGGATAGAAAATACTCTTAGGCTCTATTGCAGTTGGTTCTCAGTATACTTTTTAAAAAGGTTACTATTTCTTTAAATAATCGTTACTCGCATGTGAAGACAAGAAACAAGCTATTTCCACTGAAAATTACCTTTGGTGATGAATCTTCTGAAAAGTGGCGGGAATCTTCGTCAAGATATCAAACTCTCGAGGATGATCCTTTCGAATCTTCTCCGCCACGTGGAACGCATCCATATGAAGGCTCTGTCCGCCCTCCACGCACGTGTCAAATCTGAAATGAGATCCGATAATTAATCAACTTTAAATATAAGTAGGCCTACACAAAAATATATATATAACAGTTCCCCGAAATAAATGAAACAAGCTTACAGCACAGTCAGCAGAAAACATGACGTTCCATCATCATTTTACAAGATGGGAAGCTGAATTGTCAAGTGTTACACATTTCTAGACAAATTTTGTCTAGAAATGTGTAACACTTGACAATTCAGCTTCCCATCTTGTAAAATTGGAAGTATAGAAAGACAGAAAGTTCAACACCACTGCCGTATTCGAGCTTTCCGTCTCGCAAAATTGAAAGTAGAAAGATGGGAAGCTCGACATCACTCCCGTTTTCCAACTCTAGACAGTTGAGAAAGAGTTAACATGCGAAAAGAAGTTCGCCCATGTGCAAAACCGAAGGGATTGTTCGGTGGGTTGTTGCTAAACATATTTTTCTCGTGCAAAAAAGGATAACTCACTCGACGCTTCACGTCTCGTGAGTTATCTTCCCTTCTTTCACTCGATAAATAGTTTTGATATTCAAGCATATCGATACCATATCCTCAATCCATCGGAAGGTGAGTGAGTTAGGGTTTATCGTCGCGTTAATATATTATAACTACGATATGATTAGCTGGACATGTGTGACTATCCATGTACAGCTATCATGTAGAGGAAATTAATCTTCCCCTCGTGGCAACAGACATGGTACAAAACTCATGCTGTTCACCCACTTCCGTTGGTTGGACTGTATATGGTCACATAGACATTCATTCTATGGCCATATACACATAATCGCGTCCTTTCAATCATTTATAAATTCACTTCGACATGGTGTTATTGTATACACTGTGGGTCAGTAAGGAAGGGCCAGATTGCCTTTACCACGATTTCAAACTTCATATGACATTTCCCGCTGAAGCCCTCGATTTAAATCAACGAGCCCTTTTATGTATAGGCTACAGATAATAAAAGATCAAAACGAAGGCCGTGAATTGAAATAACTAGCAATGATTATTCATCACCCGACCAATGGCTGCGACAAACAATGAAGATAACCAGGAAATTTTGGGAGTGTATATATCTTGTGTAACAATAGACCCAAACTCTGATGACGTGTTATCCCCCTTACAATCATGTGACGAAATGTGCATCCATTCATCTATCTTGAAAGGTGTCAATTATCCTGAAATCTCACATAATACGACATTACTTTGTCAACGCATATAGTACAGGTGCCGCAAGGCGTGAAGTCCCGTATGTAAGCCGACACACCAAATTGAAGGCTTACAATACCGACTGCCACCGCAGACATCACGCGTTGGCAATTAAATTGTTGTCGTGTTACATGAAGGAGGTGGCAGGGTAATGTTAATTGTTCATGATCCCCACCTGCCATTTAATTGTCATGGATGAATGTTACATTATGGGATAGAAGTCGGATAAACGTCATCATGTTTCAGGTCTGTTGTGTATATATATAGGTACAGAGTGGTGATGTGTGTACAAATATGTAGCCAGTAGTTCTGAGAGTGTACTCTCATTAAGAAGGAGAGTGAGGGGCCCAGGACAGAGGCTAGTTGAATCAGTGTAACCATATGTGTGCATATGTTTCTATCCTATCACCAATTTTATTCACCTGAAGCAATGCATCAACATTAGTCCTGGTGGCGATTCATAATAAACCAGGTCCATGTGGAGATCCAATTCCACGGTCGTGTAGGCTATGTTGATTGGGTTAGGTTCGTTGACAACTTGAAATATCTGAATTATAAGACCATGAATAAGATAAGAACATATTGATATATTTCAATCCATGTATCGGTCGCGAGATTCTTAAGGCAAGCCTTCTCTGTTCACATGGCTTTGCTTCAAGAGTAGGTTTGCAAGGTCATAATCTGTTGGAACTTAAGGTCTGATATTAAGGTCGGATGAGCGAAAAGTTGTCTGGTGTTCTATTTCATGCGGGAAAGTCAGTATAAAGCATATAAGGATAAATCTAATTGCTACGAATATCTATCTTTAAATGTCCCTTCCACATTTGGCATTGCCAGACGAAGGGGTGTTAGTTTCAGGTGCTCATGCCGGACGATCCAATGCGCTTCACTAACGAAAATGAAACGTCAGAAAGCAGACCAGAAATTCACATCCACACATCTCTTAAGTCCCATTGTCATAATGTATGGTCCATCCGGGTTTGTGATACACCAAAAATAGCAGCCAGAAACAATTACTTGCATTCAAAATACAGCCGACAAAATCCCAGTCGAGAAATGTAAACATCTCCACCACATTGGTACAAGGGCATTTCCAAATATGTTATCCACCACCTCACCTAAGGACGAATTTCCCCGCAAATAATTCAGTTGAAATTTTGTTCTATTCATGTTTGGAACTTTATAATGTTAAATTCAAGATAGGTGTTGATGGAAATATAAAGTTCTATGTATTTTGATTTAAAAATACGAAATTTCAGGGCCATTCAATACGAGGGTGCGTATAATTTTTGGAAAAGCCGTTGTACCAATATGGTGGAGATGTTTACATTTCTCATGGGATTTCCTGGCTATATTTGGAATGCAAGTGTTTCTGGCGTTTTATTTTCGTCAGTGAAGCGCCTTGGATAGTACAACATGACTGATAATAAAATCAGTCATGTTACTTTACTAGTGCTTGCACGACCCCAACCTATGAAATGAGTATTTCAAGCCAAGTGTAAATATAATTCCATTCTCCCTGGCTGACAAATTTCTCATACGAATTGTTTAAATGAAAGTTTAAATTGAATTTTATATTGGAATTTTAAATTGAATGTTTGAATTGAAGTTCAAATTTTAAATTCAAATTCAATTTTAAATTCGAATCAAATTTTATGCAAGATTAAAATATATCAATGAAATTTCAAGTTCATATGATGATGATGATGATGTTCCGAAACTAATTCGACTATCCTCAAATCCGTCTGAAATTGATCCCGACAAGGGGACGGATTTCATTTAACCTGGTTTATTGTGTAGCAGACCCTTTTCACAATGCAATCCTTTGATAGAGAAATTAACGTTATGCAACACGAACTACCGGTAAGTGGCAGAGGTAACCTAGGCTAACAACTAAACCATCGTCTCAGCGCACATTTTCTTCACTATCACTGTAAAATAATTAGATTGAAAATTCAATGTATCAGATTGGAATTAGTGACAAATCTATTCGATTGAATATTCCATCTATTAGATTGAAATTTTCAATCTAGTACATTGAATTTTCTGTCTATAACAGATTCAATCTATCGTTTTCAATCTATTAGATTGAATATTTTCAATCCAACAAAAGATTGGTCACTAATTCCAATCTGATAGATTGGATTTCAATCTAATTATTTTAGAAGCTACACAATCCGAACTAACTGCGCGTATTAGCCGTATAGAGTACGATGCAACTGGACGCGCCAGGTGTAAATACCTAGACCAGATAAAATTCCCATTATTCAATTCTAACACGCGATCGTTTTGAACAGACAACATTTCTGATAAGGCTTTGGTGTAAGACCACGCAATGAAAAGGTGCAATACTGGACAAAAGACTAACAATAAAACTTGCAGTAGATCCTTTGTTAGTTATATTTCGTGGGTCTAACATCAAAGCGTTGTCACATTTCCGCCTATACGAGCGTCTGATATTTTTACCCGGTACCTTAACCAGACGTCATTTAGACTGTGGCAGTCAAGGCGGAAATCTAAATGTACTTTGCACCGAAATACAGAATGCTAAGAATCTGGTCTGCTAATAATCCATATTCATTAAGCTTAATCTACTTTTGACAGCGATTGTCTGATTGGATATTAGTAAGGAACTCTCTAAAATAATTAGATTGAAATTCAATCTATCAGATTGGAATTAGTGACCAATCTTTTATCGGATTGAAAATGTTCAACCTAATAGATTGAAAACGATAAAATGAATCCGTTGTAGACAGAAAATTTAATGTGATAGATTGATTAGATAGATCTAATTATTTTAGAGAGAATCCCAGAAATCAGTTCGTGAGTCCAGTAACCGGGCTTACTGACTTACGGGCGTAAATGCTTCTCTTTTACTACCTTTTTTAATTGATTTACCGATAAGCACTATATCACCTCCTGTTTGAATCATGCATTTTGATTGGACCAGCACTGTCGGACTATGAGAAGATAGTACATGTTGTATCTTTCAATAATAAACTGAAAGCCTATCACCTTGCCATAAATTGCAACTCACCTTGCCATACATTGTTTCTTGCACTGGAGCGATCGTTTCGGCAACCTACAAGGGAACAAACTGGAGCTGACCATAGATGTCTCGGCCTTGATAAGTAGGATTCGCATCTTCACTTTCTCAAGCCAATATCTACGTTCCCACTTCGAACCTGCCTGATTTGTCTGCCATCGTCAGTGTTCAAAATTCGAGGTGTAAATTTCACGTAAGAACGAGAGACGAACCAATCAGAACATACACGCCGATTGTGTGTAGAGTGACATCATCCTCAAGTAGCGGCGGTCCAATATATAGGTCAGCCAATCAACAACGCTCTTCTATGACACATTTCGAAATTCAAATGGTGTCGAGGCCAGTGACGCCTGGTGTCTATTCATAAGTTCTTTGAACATTGAAGGGGCCCAGATATATCAAGGGGAGTTCGAAGTGGGAACGTAGAAATTGACTTGATAAAATGAAGATGTATTTTCGTGGCGCTGTGTCCCCTCCTCAAACCAGATGTTTGCCATGTTACAAATAAACTGAAACTGAACTGATTATCACTCGGCTCAATTGTTCGCACGAATACAGTAGATACATCCGTGTTATGATAGCGGTGGTGGTTCAACCTTAATTTTCTCTCTCTCCCTCTCTCTCTTAAAATCTAACGTAGTAACCAAATAATTCACCGGCATAACTGTTACATAATATGTTTGAACGGATTTTGTAAAACAAAACCAACTTAACTTTACAACCATATTGTCTTCAGTTGGCACGTGTTTCACGATGCATATACCATGCTCCATTATATGTGATAGTAATCTGGAAGATGCAAAAATAGGGTTATTGTTGTTTATACAAGATAAGTTGTTGGATAACAACAGTCCGCCCGTCTGAGAGAATTGGGAGCGTGTGTATTGTGTACCAGTGCCAAACCATCATTGCGTACTTTTTTATATACACGAACGCTTGTGTAAAGAAAAAAATAATCTTCTTTTAGTTATACTCAAATGAAATATCACGGGTAGGGTGACAATCCTTTTTTCGAATGTATGACCGGTAACTATACAGATCAGTGCTGTACTGGCTGGGCTGGTCATTGTCCAGGGTAATAGGAACTGTGAACACTCTCGTAATATGACTGAAACAAGGTTGAAAACGACGTTAAACCCTACTACTCACTCACTCACTCACCCACTCACTCACTCGCTCAATCATTAACGATGGATATGTAGCCAAGAGCAACCAACTGCTTTTAAGGATGAATGCAAATTATATTGTGTAGTCATA
This sequence comes from Hanleya hanleyi, assembly GCA_036873755.1. Classification (NCBI taxonomy): domain Eukaryota; kingdom Metazoa; phylum Mollusca; class Polyplacophora; order Lepidopleurida; family Hanleyidae; genus Hanleya; species Hanleya hanleyi. The sequence goes on from JAVTVY010018011.1 coordinate 27,163, forward strand.
TAGAAAAAGGTCCATAATTACAACTATAGTATTCGGTCTTATAATATATCACAATATTAGATACAGGTAAGAAGACACCTTCATGATATTTAATTAGAAAATTAGAAAAGGGAAAGGAAACACACTTTTGCTAATTCGAAAATGGTTAAGCCCCTTGGTCAGATAAAGTACACAGCGGTATGTGTACATTTTTAAGTATCTCTGCCAAACAATCACTGTGTACTAATAAATTTACACAGTCCACTGTGTACAACAAAATACAAAGTAGTTCTTAATGAGTAAGTGTCTCTGTGTGGTGAAGGGGGGGGGGAGAGGTAGTACATTACCTCTTCAATCCTTTCTCCTGCGATATGTCTGAAAATTCCACCTCTGGAAGTTTGCTCTTGCAAATAAGAAAAAAAACATATAACGGACAAACATATCAAAAGTAATAATTACTGAACTTGTGTTAAGGTGGCTCGGCGGTATCCAAAATAACCATTTGCGCAAATTGCCGCGCAGTCAAGAAGCACACCGGCAACACGTGACTGAACGTCATGGTTTCGAATTGTCATGATGCAACGTCACAATCGCGATGAAGCATTGTGTGACGTCACTCCACCTCTTTTTAAAAGCAACAGGTGAAATTCATGAATTGAGGATGGTCCTGCTTCATTAAATCAAAAAGTAAATGTGGGTTGTGTGCAATTCTGAATCTATACTGAATTTGGAAAACGTATACCGAGCAGGCAGAAAATTACATTAATTTTACTCATTCAAATTACAACACATACAAGGGAAGTGGGAAGAGGTGCCAATATACTGACTGCGTCACATGACTTCACAGAATAGTCCTCTGGTTAACCTATTCTAAAGCACATACCAAGAATCTAACGATTCGTGATATGTGTTGTATCTCAGGTACGCTTTTATTGTACCTGTTCATGTGGCAACTTGGATGATATGACCACACGGCCCCTAGCACCGGCATAAGCGGTATTAGATACAAATCTACAGAGCTGTGATGGAAATGCTGTGACAACTCGTATACTGTTAATTGGTGAGCTGTTTCGCTGTGACAACTCGTACATTGGAGATTGGTGAGCTGTATCGTCGTCAGATGTAAATGACGGCATTTAACACAAAAGACTAGTCTGTAATTACAAGCGTCTAGTCCGTCATTCATAATCCAGCCGTCGTCCATTAGAGAATATCCGCGTTCATAATCCAAAGACCTATTCCATTTTCCATATAACAGTATTAGCATCAAATTCAAAAAGACAATCATAGTATAAAAAAACATAGGCTTGTTTCCTGCAAGAGAGAAGCGGTCAACAGTTTTCAATGATGCCGGCAAGACATCATGATGTTCCAAAAATATCAAATCCGTATCGCTGATCAGTATTCTTAATCCATAATATTCGTAGTAAAGTCGTCATCTAAAGAATGATGTATCTCAGTCACGCTTTGATTGTGACTGTTCATATGAGTACCATGAGGGTCTTGAAGTACATGAGTTCATACGGCCCCTAGCCCCGGGTTAAGCGGAATTAGACACAAGTTACGCAATAGATCTTACACGCTACGTTCGTATTTTGCTATCAGCATGCGATATGTATCGCCAAATTTGAGAAACTTTGAGTGTAGGCGCTTGGTGGAATAGCCCTGTTTTTTAAGTGTCTGCACCAGTGTTTTGTGACGTTGATTAAAATCGTCACATTTAACACAGGATCTAGCAAATGCTACTAAGCGAGATTTGTATACGCCATATGCAGGTCCCACTGGAATATTACTGTCCAGAAAGGGATAGTTTACGATGTCGAAATTGTAATCATCTCTTTTGTCATAAAGTCGACGAGAGAATGCCCGCTTCATTTTTATAGAGATATAGATCTAAATATGATGTGCCTGTAGGGCTATCTGTAGTTTCCTTCAAATCCAGTGAAGGTGGATATATATCCTTCACTGCGTCATTTATCTAGCGATTATCCACAGCGAGAAGATCGTCTATATAGCGTTTGGTGAATGAGAAGGAACGGGCTTTGAATGGATCGGTTTTTGAAAGCGCCTGCATATAGTCATATTCATAAGAGAACAGATACAGATCAGCGAACGGGTGCACAATTAGTACCCATTAGAATACCTATATGCTGCTGATATATTGTGTTGCCAAATTTCACATAGATATTTTTAATGAGAAATTCAAGCCTGCATCAACTTCACACAAATGCCAACATATATCAAAGACCAGAAGGTCTGTACAGGGGGCGGGCCTCGGGGACGAAACGTCCACCAGCAGAATCTCGCCATATACAGGTAAAAATTACAACAGATATAAGGGAAGTGGGAAGAGGTGCCGACATACTGACTGCGTCACATGACTTCACAGAATAGTCCTCTGGTTAACCCATTCTAAATCACATACCAAGAATCTAACGATTCGTGATATGTGTTGTATCTCAGGTACGCTTTTATTGTACCTGCTCATGTGGCAACTTGGATGATATGACCACACGGCCCCTAGCACCGGCATAAGCGGTATTAGATACAAATCTAGAGAGCTGTGATGGACGGAAATAACATTCATGGAAATAACAGTATCATAACTGTAGTGAAAATAGCTTAACGACCTAATCATTGACCTTCACAAATATTTTAAAAATCGTTTGAGATCCGCAAGGTTGTGTCAATATTTGGAATCGATATTAAATTCAGAACCGTGGAAATGAATATGAAGACGATGACATGGATTTCAGTCTACACTGGAGAACCACATTAACATATCCCTCCTTCCTTTTCCTTCCTAAGTTCATTCGCTAAAAGGTGGAAAACCATTATGACAAAAATAAATATTCATCAATTGATGATGAATATACATAAACTAGATGTTCATTCATATACAATGAATGTAAATGTCTAAAAAGACATAATACATTATTATAAATTGAACACACATTTGAAGATATTACACAAATAGACTATCCCCAGTCAGCGATAACATGCAGTGGTTGGGGCATATATAACGGAGCCTAGCTTTGGCATAAGCAGAATTAGATGCAATATGTAACTAATCACATGAGAGGTACAAGTATCTATAGTTAACTATATACATTCTATACATTATACCTCGCCATACGTGACAGGTGTTTTAGCAGATTCTTTGAGCTCAAGAGTTTTCTGCATGTAACAGTTTTCCTGGAGAAAATCCAGGGGGATAAAACTCCTGTGACCCGGCTGTTCATTCCACAAGAGTTCGAGGTTGTTATCTGCAAAAATCAATCAAACACCAAGTTAGGCCATTTCAAATGTTATTGATCAAAACATCGATGAAAATGATGAAACTTATGGTTTTATTACTTATTTTGGCTATTCACTAACCATCCTCTCCCATGGTGCTTTGTGCTACGCTCCATTTACCCCTGTAGGGGTCTCGCTATTTTTTGCAGGATTCTTGCAGAAACCCAATCTAATTAAAATTAAATCCTATCTGCTCCCCACTTGGATACTGTCGCTTGTAAGATCTAACAGGCTTGCAGTAACTCGCGTGTTGACCAATCCCAAGAACGCTTCATTGTGCTTTGAAGGGAACATTGATGACAAAGAATTTTTGGTTGGCTCAGCCGAATTAGCCGGCTCGCTGGCGGGGTGTCTTTTCGTGTTGCCGCGGCCCCGACATTGTGGCACCATAATACAGGGTAAATATATGGACTGATCTTTGGTGTAAACATTGTGGTGAATTAACACAGTGAACCTATCTCCCCTCCCCGACTGCAAATGGATGAGTCCAGATGCGACCATGATGTCATAATGCTATTAAATATCCATGGTATGGGCGCTCAGAACACCAAATTCAATTGAAATACGTAAGATCCTATATAGCGACATGTACGATTGGGGAGCATTGATAGGATATTAATTGATTAAGATTGGCAGAAATCAAGAAAGATTCTATCTAACTGTTTTATCGATCGCAAAATGTTCATTTATCATGAAATACACTCAACGGATATTTGATATATTTCTCTAACGATAATGTTACACAGAATAAAGGCAACTTTTTTACAAATTACCCTAAAACTATATGTTGCGTAAATAGATATCGGCGAGTCGTGACTGATATCAATTCGCCAAGTTAGACGGCCGCCATATTCGTTTACTGTGGCAACAGATGACCTTGGATCAACTCCGTCACAGTCCGTGATACCCTGACAGCGCCAAATGGAGAGGCGCGAAGCAGAACGTAGTGAATGCTTGGCAGAGCTTGTTCACTAACTTGTACCTAAATCATTATAGATACCATAACAGTATTTATCATTGCTCTATTTTTGAACACGGAATACAAATGTGCATGCCATGCACGGAATGTCCGTTGAGGTGATTTGGTTGTGCGGTATACCTTTGATGATGGCCTCTTTAATAGTGATAACCTTCGGCACCGATAGAATGTCGTAGCTTTGCTGTCCAGTGAGGGGTTGTCTACATATAGGACAGTGACAGTTGTACCTCAACCAAACACTGTGGAATCTATAGTAGAAGAGGAAAGGTGAAACAATGTGAATGCCATCGGTTAGTATACTGCTTTTATACATTCTGCAAGTACCAGTCTATATACCTCCATTCTATATCTGTATTTATAAGATGGGAAGGAGGGGAGGGGGGTTAATAAATATCGTTAAATTATACATAACATGCAATATAAGGCATTCAGTGCCATCGTGGTGTATAAAAAGGTGGGGGAAATAAACAACGACCATTGCTGATCAATGGGTGTTGTACTCTCGATTAGTTAATCAAAACATATTTATCGTTTGTGAAGAATCTGGCCCATGGAAGATATGGTAGACCTACTCTTCGAAGTAGGTACGACAGTATATTTGCGACGTGGTTTAACCCTATAGCCTTCTTAAAGATAAATTTTAAGGAATTGAAGGTTAAACCCTTTGTATTGACAAATAGACCCTTTAAAATTGCATATTAAATATGTTAGATTGGTGTGTACTTCATCCAGATAATAGGGAAAGGCCTTCTATTAAGTAGAATGATGTCAAATTGTTTAGCACGTGTTACCTGGACGCTGACCCTGAAGGCCACTTTATCGCCAACTGCTTCCCACTTTTCACAATTCCTTGTGAAATCCCGTCGGATTTATCGGTCTGTTCCTGGTGAGTTCAAATACATGCAATTACGCGACAGAGGAATTAGTGGCTGTCTTTAACGATTTCGTCGGAACTATATCAAAAAGGTCGGATTTTGTTATCTGTAATTCAGAGGTCCTTGAAGGTAGACTGGTGATTTATTAATAACATATTCTAGACAAATAAAAAGATAAAATACTATGAAGTATACAATGGGTATATGCCTATTCCCTTTCACAGAAAAAACTGGATAGGTGAGAAACACATTTTCGCTCTCTCGCCCGATGTAAATATAAACAAGATACCAACCCACATAGCCTTGCACCAATACGACCTTCTTTCGCCATGCAGCAAAGGTTTTGTGAAATTCCACCGTTTCACCCTATTATATTCTCGCCTTTTTCATATATTACTTTGATATGGTTTTGGCATATATCCGATGTATATATAGACTCTTACTATAGCGTTTTATTTCTTTATTTGGCTATAATATGCAAATCTTAATTAATCTGTCTGCGAGGGCCATAGTTTTCAATCTACAAATTGCTAAAATTTCAGTTGTAAATTGATACTCGATTGAATTACTTGAATGAGGGGATTGTTAAGGTAGGTTTGAATTTGAAACAATGTTATTTATGAAATATAAAACAAATCAGATCTAAGGTAATCTTATGAAATGAACGTAAGAAAAACTTACTGATACATATGTTGAGAACAGATGAGATGACGTGGAAGCTTTATTTGGATATACTCCAGTGCGCCAGTCAGCTGTAATCAAAGTAGAATACGCCGAAATAAGTGCACGTATAAAATGATGTTTTCGTTATTGTATCCTTAATAAAGTTAGTGCAACCTCGCTACCAGGCCCATATCGTACGTATACGAAAAAGTATTATGAGAACCATGACTGCTTCTATCACAAGCGCTGCATCTGTTTAACGCCACAAGACATTATTGCAAAAATTTGTAAAACGGGGCTATATCATCAAGCGTCTCCACTCAAAGTTTCTCAGATTTGACGAGATATATCGTGTGCTGATAGCAAAATATGAGCGTAGCTTGCAAGATCTTTGGCGTTACTTTCCATAACTTGTGTCTAATTCCGCTTATCCCAGAGACGTATGCACCCATGTACTTCAATGTCCTCATGGTGTTAATATGAACAGACGCAATCAAAGCGTGACTGAGATACATCATCCTCTAGGCAATGATATTTACAACAAAAATCCGGGATTAAGAATACTGATCAGCAATACGGAATTTATATTTATAACATCATGACGGATGAATACTGAATGACGGACAACACGCTTGTATTTAGTCCTTGGTGCAGAACTCTGACACCCGTCCTGGAGGTTGGAACTGTCCAACGTCAACTCGAACAACATGACGAAGGATGGTCTGTGACTTAACCTAGAAATTTTGCATCTCGAAAAGTATTTCTTAATTTTGACGAGTTTTACTTGAACTTGTGAAACCATATTTGGCAGAATAAATTCCAGATGCAGGTCTGACATGAATTGACACGTTTCAGACTTCAGACCGTAGTTATGTGTGATTAATCAGACAAGGAATACGGGAAACAATTACTGGTACAGAGGGTAATCACATAATCTATTCAACAATCATGTTACGTCGTGATATTCCATATGGATCTCATATAATTCGAGGGACGATCTGTCCTGGGAGATTCCCGAGGTTGCGAAGTTACATAGGCAAGACAAGCCACCAGATTACCAGACTACTCCAGACACGAGCCAAATCAAGGCTCACATCAATGCGACCGGTAAAAAAGCCCCAACCACCAAACACCAGCCAAAAGGAGTAATCCACAGGTTAGAGTGCAGTTACAAAACAAAACATTACATCGGCGAAACATCAATACCCCTCAATAAACGAATGAAATAACACCGATCCTCTGTAACTAAATAAGATGGGAAATCAGCAGTTCAGACCACATCAAAGAAAACCCCTCCCACTCAACTGGAACACCACCTAACCCCTTGCCACAAACCAAATGCACTGGAAAAACAGAAAGCTACTGGAGGCCATCCCATTCAAAAGAACAAAACCACAACTGAACAGAGACAGGACCTATTATTCCCCAGCGCGTATAACCTACTAATTCAGGAACTTCACCTTGCCTAGAAGCCCAACTTGTTAATAAATCCAGTCATCTCCACAAGTCCAGTCCTGCCCTATCAATTTTTTGTCACCTAGTACAATACTATTGACATTTACTCAAGGAACTGTATATATACTGCTTATTCATTTATTGATGTCATTGACTTGAAAACGATACTAGTACCTGTATCGAAACGTCGTCCAGAATAAACTAGAAGTTGTTATCCATAAGCAGTTTGTTTATTTATCTACTTCCAAAATTCTAAATGCCACTAAACGTAACTTCCTGAACAGCCTGTGGGGTAAATTTGCGCAAAGTTCGATCCTATGAAACATAGCTTCACTCCTACTCCTGAAGAATTCTAGACGTCGTTTTTGTTCTGGGAAACAAAAGCACGCTGCTGAAGGGCGATGTCGTCGAATTACAAGCGTCTGGTCCGTCATTTTTATTTCAGCCGTTGAAGAATATCCTCGTCCATAAAACAAAGACATATTCCATATAACAGCATTAGCACCAATTCAAAAAGACAATCACAGTATACATAAACATAGGCTAGTTTTCTGGATGAGAAAAGCGGTCAACAGTTTTCAGTGATGCCGGCAAGACATCATGATGCTTCAAAAATATGAAATCCGTATCGCTGATCAGTAGTTTTAACCCTATCTGGCCTGGGCTTTTTGGGACGTATCCTGGCCTGGGGGGGGGGGGAGAAATGGCTCCCCTAATTATTTTTCTTACCCCTTGAGCTAGGGGGCTGAAACTTATCACACTATACCCTTGGGTCAAGCTCTTACAGAAAATGTGAAAAAATCCAAGATGGCTGCTTTGGTGACGTCATTTTCAAAAACGGCATTTTTTTGTCGATTTTTCGGTCGGATTTTCCGAATTTTTATTTATGCTATTTCTCCACAAAAAATTGAATGACAAATTAGTAAATATTAATGTGATGTCAAATAAAATAGTTTTTGCCCAGTTTTCATCGCGGAAAAGCAGATATTTTGAAATATGACAAAAACATCACCTTTCTGGTACCCCTCGTGGCCGCCAGTTTGAATTCACCCATGATCCTCTGTTCGGGGATTATGAAATTAGGCTCAAAATGGCACCAATATAATAAACTATGAAGTCAAGGAGTTTCAGCTCTCCATTTCTTGTCGTTCCAGAGATAGCGCAGAAAGTTTGATAGGGGGGAGGGCATTTCGGCCTCCCCAGGCCAGATAGGGTTAACCCATATCATATTCGTTGTCAAGTCGTCATCTAGAGAATGATGTTTCCCGGTCACGCTGTTCATATGAACACCATGAGAACTAAGCGGAATTAGGTTACGAAACGTACCGCCATAGATATTGCACAGTAGTATACAAAGAGTCTTTCATCCAAATAGCGCCTCACTGCGCATGCGCAGAATTTTGTTTGGGTGTGAAAGTGTGGATGTGCGCATGCGTGATGAGGGGGCGTGGCCTATGAGTGATATGTGAGTGGGGTGGGTTCAAAATGGCGGCCCCATATTTTCTATAGACAACTTAAAGTCCGCCATTTTGAACCCACCCCACTCACCCCGTGCACTGATTGACCTGGGTGAGTGGGGTGGGTTCAAAATGGCGGACTTTAAGTTGTCTATAGAAAATATGGGATGAGTGGGGTGGGTTCAAAATGGCGGCTTGTTTTTACGGGGATGGGAGTTGAGTATCCGCCATTTTGAACCCACCCCACTCATCCCATATTTTCTATAGACAACTTAAAGTCCGCCATTCTGAGCCCACCCCACTCACCCAGTGCACTGATTGACCTGGGTGAGTGGGGTGGGTTCAAAATGGCGGCTTGTGGTGTTGTGTGTGTAAAATAAGGTGCCGCCATTTTGAACCCACCCCACTCACCCAGGTCAATCAGTGCACTGGGTGAGTGGGGTGGGTTCAAAATGGCGGACTTTAAGTTGTCTATAGAAAATATGGGATGAGTGGGGTGGGTTCAAAATGGCGGATACTCAACTCCCATCCCCGTAAAAACAAGCCGCCATTTTGAACCCACCCCACTCATCCTATATTTTCTATAGACAACTTAAAGTCCGCCATTTTGAACCCACCCCACTCATCAATTGACGTGGTGTGGGGTGGGTTCAAAATGGCGGCTTGTGGTGTTGTGTGTGTAAAATAAGGTGCCGCCATTTTGAACCCACACCCACTCACACCAGTGCACTGACACCGGTGAGTGGGGGTGGGTTCAAAATGGCGGCTTGTGGTGTTGTGTGTGTAAAATAAGGTGCCGCCATTTTGAACCCACCCCCACTCACCGGTGTCAGTGCACTGGTGTGAGTGGATGTGGGTTCAAAATGGCGGCTTGGTTTTAAGGGCGTGGGAGGTGCGTATCCACCATTTTGAACCCACGTGAAAAAACGTATAAGAGGAGTCGATTTTTAGGGAAAGGGGTGTATTCATTGCAATCTGACTTACCTGACCTGACCTGCCTGCCTGCCTCCCTGCCTGCCTGCCTGCCTTCCTGTCTGCCTGCCTGCATTCTGCCTGTGTGGAATGCATGTACTGACTTGGTTCTGGGTTTTTTCCATCACGGTTGTGCGCAGGTGTATGACGTCACTTCCGGTCTGCGTGAATCGGGCGTGACCTGGGACTATGGGATGCATGTACTGACTTGGTTCTGGGGTTTTTCCCTCACGGGGAGGTCACGTGATCAGTTCAAGGTCATATCCATTTTTTATCGATATGTCAACCCCACACCCAGTCCATTAGATGCTCCTTCACCTAAGCTTCACTTTGATACCTCACTCGACCTGTGGTGTGAGTGAGTGCAAGAATGTATTCATCCGCGGTGATGCAGTCATGTCTGGCGGTGATTCGGTCTCGGGAAAAAGCTTCCTTGCCCAATGCCTACGGACTTTACCGAAGATACACGGACTTTAACGAAAAGACACGGACGTACACGAAAAGACGCGAAGGTGAACGCCATTGTGGGAAACCTCCCACAGACAGGTCAGTACATGCATTTCTATGTTGTTCACGCATAATAAAAGGATTGATCTGTAATCTGTGTTGTTGTTGTTGTTGTTGCTCCCTTTTTTTGGACTAACCCATCAGAATAGTACGTATCACGGACTACACCCGTAGAGCTACATCTGGTCTATAAAACATGTCCCTCTGGATCCCACACCTTCATTTCTACAGAGCCATGGCGGAGATCCAGCCCCATGCGACTCGCATTTTACAGTATGCCACCGTGGTGAATTCATTCACGGGTTACCGAGCAGTGGTCCGGTCCATGTTTGCAGATGGCGACGACAACGAGGGACGACGCCAGATCCTGAACGAGTTCACAGAAGCGGTCCTCCACAGAGTGCACTCGATGGAGAGGCGTGCCATCACTCACCACTACTGGACTATGACAGCCATCCTTGATGCTCGCGCTATGGACCAGGAGCGCTCACGCCGGAACCAGCGCCGGCTGGTTGGCCTCATACTAGTCTGTGCCCTATTCACCCTGGCGCTGTGGTATTGACACTATAAATACGAGGATGAGACAGAGTGTGTGTCATTCTCCCTTCGACATTTAGAGCAAGCATGTCACTACGAGCCATCCTGCCTCTTACACCCAGTGTGGGGTTATACGTCTATCAAGATAAAGTCATCCTCGTGAAAGACGATGAAGCTATTTACTGGGCGCCCGCTGAGATGCTATCGAATACGGTGACGCTACAGCGTGATGGCTGGACTAAATTTAAACGGGTGTTGAGCGGTGAGTTGGACGGAGACCTCATCCACCTGGACAATGCCATCTACGTATATTCCGACCCGCCCGTCCACATACGCCTGGGCCGCTACCAAGAGCCTACGCGAAGTATCCTCCTAAGCCCCTCTGTGTGGTCAGCCTTGGAGAAAGTAGTGCCTATTGTGGACCAGTTGTTTACACCGGACGACCGATCACCCGACCAATTGGCATGGGCTCGTGCTATGGAGGACGCCCTGGCTGAACCCCATGAACAACTACATGAACCCGACGACGATGCCATTGATTACCCCGCTAGACTCAGTCAGCCCAATGACATGACCACCTGATCCTTTGATCTCACGGGGTTCTCCCTATAAATACGAGAGACAGTGAAATCTGGTACCATTCACGTACTGACCATGACGGAGCATATAGTACTGGCGTATTTCAGCTTGACCCCCGAGGTTTTCCTGCACGTGTATGCGGATAAGGTCGATATCATGGAGGAGGTGGTGGGAGACACGGACCCTACACAACCGTGCCCGGCTCACATTCGTCTGTCCCGGGAGGGCTGGACCAAATTCAAACGGGTGTTGTCTGGTGAACTGGACGGCGACCTCATCCACTTGTGTCACGATGTGTACATCCGACGCGGCCCTTTCTTTGCTCAATTGGCTCGGCTAGATGGAGGTACAGTGCATTTTACCCTTCACCCTGATCTATGGTCTGCATTGGAAGATGCCGTGGTGGATGTGGATGAAGTGCTTATCAAGCGGTCATCAGACGAGTTGGACTGGTCATTGACCATGGCCACTGTGGAAGTCCACGAAGAAAATCAGAAAGAAACTCCGGCCCAAGATATACCCGTTATAAATAAACGATAGAGCCAGGGTCCATCATCATTTTGTCACCATGAAGCGCTGGGAGAAGGTGTTGGATAACTTATACTACAGTCCCGACAGTCCGGCAGCCTATAGTGCATTGTCGGCTCTCTATCGAGCGGCCAAACCCCAGGGGGTACAACGTGCCCAAGTCCGAGATTGGTTAAGAAGACAAGACACCTATACCTTACATCGATCTGTCCGTCGCCATTTTCTACGGAACCGGGTCATCGTGGGAGGAATAGATGCCCAGTGGCAAGCGGATTTGGTGGATATGAGCGCCTTTGCCAAACACAACGATGAGAATCGGTATATCTTGACGTGCATCGATATCCTATCCAAGTATGCGTGGGTGGTACCCATCCGGACGAAAACGGGGGCAAATCTCATAGCGGCGTTCACAGACATCTTCAAGACCGGGCGCAAACCTTTGTATTTGCAAACCGACGAAGGCACGGAATTCCTCAACAGACCGTTCCAAGCCTTTCTCAAGAAACAGAAGGTGTTTTTCTTCCATACGTACAACGAGACCAAGGCTTCCGTGGTGGAGAGGTTCAACAGGACATTCAAAGGCCGCATGTATAAATATTTCACCTATAAGAATACAAGGCGGTACATCGATGTTCTCCCGAAACTGGTGAGGGGTTACAATCGAGCCTATCATCGAAGTATAGAGAGAGCCCCCATTACCGTGACCCAACGCAATGAAGCCCAAGTCCGGCGTGTCTTGTACCCCAGGCCATCGCAGCGAACGACGAAGGCGGTGTACAAGGTCGGGGACCCTGTACGGATCAGTAAAGTCAAGGGCAAGTTCGAGAAAAGTTACTTGCCCAACTGGAGCGATGAGCACTTCCTGATTAAACGGCGCCTACCCCGACAGCGGCGAGTCTATGAACTGGAAGATCTCCAAGGGGAAACGTTGCTGGGGACGTTTTACGACACGGAATTACAGCCTGTTGTAAAAACACAGCAAGACTACTACACGGTGGAGCAGATTTTGAAAACGGAACGTCGACGTGGCAAACTGTTTCATTTCGTAAAATGGCAAGGCTGGCCCAGTTCCTTCAATTCCTGGGTCGCTGGCCAACCAGGTGAAACGACTATAAAGCCAGACACCACTGCCGTCCTCCTTCATTCCACGTCCGACCCCAGTGATATGGACCAACAGCAGCTGCCTCCGAAGACAGCGTCTCGCAAAACGCGCAAAGCGCAAGTGGTCTTTGGGGTGCTATTGCTAACCCTGCTGAGTGTGTTGTACGGAGGTGTGTTTTACGACGTAGCCTATGTCAGTACGTTACTTAACCAACTGAGAACACCACCCATCAGTGAAACGGGTCTACAGAGAGCACCAGTCGTATCCAGCCCAGTCACCACCACCACCACCACCACACCCCGCGTACAAGCCACGTCGAGCTCTACACTTACACCAAGTACACCTACTACGTCTCAAGACCCACCGGATTCCATCCCTCACAGTGAACCGTCCACCCACGTTGTACCCACCCCCAGCACCATCTCTGAACGTGAACAGACAACGACGACCGACGTTGTACCCGCCACCACTCCAGTTCACTCGTACGAAATTTACAAGAGCGGGTTACCACGACAACGGATAGACCTCAAACCATGGACCCTGGGTGGCAGCATCCCTTCACTTGCGTCATCGCAGGACCGACGGGCTCCGGCAAAACGCACTTCGTCAGGAAGCTCCTTCAACACGCCGACAGCATGATCACTCCACCCATTGCCCGAGTCGTGTGGTGTTACGGAGAATGGCAGGAAGCGTATGCAGCAATGCCCCACATCACGTTCGTGGAAGGCCTACCCAACCTGGCCGATTTGGAACCCGACACCTTGGTGGTTCTGGATGATCTCATGGCGGAGACGGATGCACGGGTCACCCAACTCTTTACCAAAGGCAGCCATCATCGACGGCTCAGCATCATCTACATTGTGCAGAATCTGTTCAGTAAAAACAAAGAACATCGGAATATCAGCTTAAATGCCCACTACCTGGTGGTCTTCAAAAACCCGAGAGATACCACTCAACTGCTGCACCTGGCGAGACAGATGTATCCCGGCCGCACACCGTTTGCGTTGGAAGCCTTCAAAGATGCCACAACCCCTCAGCACGGGTATATGCTCTTCGACCTCAAGCAAGCCACCCCCGACCACCTTCGACTACGGACCGGCATCTTTCCCGGAGAGACCCACCACGTGTACATGCAAAAATAATGTAAACACACCCACAGTGGCGCCTCCAGCTGGGGTTTGTGTGTTTGATGATGGGGAATAATAAAAAGAATGAATACCACAGCAGGGTTGACTTTGTCTGTGAGGTGGATAAAAAGGGCAGAGTTGTGGGTTCTAGCATTAGTTGTACAGGATGTCTGCGCGAGTACGGAAGCACGCTCCCACGCTCCGTGTATTGAAGACGGCCCCACCCGAGTTAGTCCGAACCATTGTACGCGGTGCGGACCCTGACCTTGTACGCTGTCTGTGCGAGATCGGGTACAACCTGTTAAAAGGCAACGTACCACTGACTCCGGCTCAGAAGACCAAGTTGGCCAAGCATAAGACAGGTCTCCGAACCCTAGTCCACAAGCGGGTCCCTCAAACACAAAAGAAAAAGGTGTTACAGAAAGGCGGCTTTCTCGGGGCCATCTTAGCACCGTTGGCCGCTTCCGTGTTGGGTCCAGTATTGGGTGGACTCTTCGGCCGACAATGAACCACACGAAAAAAATGGTCCTCGTCGAACCACGGTTCCTGCAAAACCTCCAATCACCCTACCCTGTCCCACCTACGGTGAAGACCATAAACAGCCTCGATGGAGAGATGCAACAGATCTTACAGAGACCGGGGTTAAGCGACAGTGAGAAAGTACAACGGTACAATGAGACGCTTCAACGGTACATGACGTTCATGGACCAATACAAAACCCTGTCTACCCCAGCAACAGCAGCACCACCACCACCACCACCACCACCACCACCACCACGTGACAGACCGCTGACCTCAGCACCGCTCCAACAGCCGGGTGAGGTAGCCCCACAGCCCCACAGTGGGTGGAAGACGAAGTGCTGAAGAGTGTACCTGCCTCGTTCAAGAAACAAGCTGGCCTGGTATTACAACGGATGAAACAGAATCCTAACATGACTTGGAATGATAAAGGCGAACTCCTGGTACAGAATCAGGTGGTCCCCGGCACCCACATGACGGATTTAGTGAATGATCTGATGCGTCAACGCAGATCGCACACCGATCCTCGAGGATGGGAGGCCTTCGCTCAAGGCTTGAAAGACATGCATGTACCACAGGAATTGGTGGGGAACCCCCACCGCTGGGCCTTTATGCAGCAAACCCAGCAATCGCCGAGTCGTGCACCACGACTCTCACCACAACCTTCTTGGGAAGCCGACTGGGAACCGGAGTCACCCCCCAAAACTCCACCACCATCACAACGGGCACCTTCTTTTCAGACCTTTAAAAAACCACCCTCGATCAGGACACCCCACATCTCCAGAGCCGTGACACGTAGCAAGTCAACGCGACGAACACGACGCCGCACACAACCGCCCAAGGCCTGGAAGACCTATTAAAACCAACAGCAGCAGCAGGACAGCTCAGTCGCCATGTTTTACCTGACCCTACCCAGTAACAGTTCGCTGGATGTGTTTCCTGACAACACCGTGGCCAAGTACGTCACCCAGTTACCGCAACCGTTACATTTACCTGGCCGGTGGGAATGTGCCCTCGTGGATATCCAATACCCTTACTCGTGGTACAACGTGCGAGCCAATGAAGTGTGGTACGAGGTCACCTACGAAGGCAAAAACACCCGGCTCACCCTGCCCGAAGGCCAATACGATACCCCCAAAGAGTTCATGGGTGGGCTGTCAAGACTGATGCATGATAA
Organism: Hanleya hanleyi; assembly: GCA_036873755.1. NCBI lineage: Eukaryota > Metazoa > Mollusca > Polyplacophora > Lepidopleurida > Hanleyidae > Hanleya > Hanleya hanleyi. The sequence goes on from JAVTVY010018011.1 coordinate 42,916, forward strand.
GGCGCTACGGGGGGTGACGGATAGTGCAACACGCCTGATAGCCTTGCGCTTCAAGAGAAACGTGTTCTTCGATGTCAACGTACACAACGACAAGGCACAGCTTACCGTCACCGATACCGTGAATGTGAAACTCAGTCCTACACTACAGCAAATGCTGGGTTTCGATCTACAGACGTTCGCTGGTCCCAACCAACACCATGGCGAGATGCCGATGGATATGAAGTCGGGTATGTACGGACTCTACGTCTACTCGGACGTGGTGGACAACCACATCGTGGGCGATATCAACACACCTCTGTTACGGGTGGTCCCCATTAAAAAGACGTATGGCGATCAAGTCACCCACAGTTTCAACCATATCATGTACCTGCCCGTACGACATACCGACATCAACACGATCACGGTGGATATAAGAGATGACACGGGACGAGCGGTGGCATTCGAACGAGGAAAAGTGGTGCTGACACTTCATTTTCGACAAGCACGTGCTCCCCACTTTGCATAATGAAAGTACCTTACGAGTGCGATGCACGCAGCTATGCCGACTATTATGCCCAACAGGCCGGGGGTGGCTTTCCGGTCTTTAGCGGTGCACGCATGCAACGAGGACATGGACTGGGGAACATACTCGGCAGCATTGTGAAAACGTTCCTGCCCTTGGTGACGCGTGGGGTGAAAGCAATCGGCAAACAAGCGGTACGCAGTGGACTGCAAGTGGCCGGTGATGTCTTGGGGGGTACGGCACCCCGACAAGCCTTGAAACGACGGGCCAAAGAAGCGGGAGGCGTCTTGGTGGCCAAAGCACAACGCACCGTAGGGAATAAAAGAGCTGCCCCACCGAGATCACGCACCAGTCGACGACCGACCCAGCGACGACGCACATCCAAGAAGACCCGGGATATCTTTTCTTAAAACATGGCCTTAATCCACGCCGAGTCCTGCCCCTCCACCAACAGTGAATTTGATTTGTGGACCGTGCCGCCCACACAAACCAGTGTCGAACAAGGATTATGGGTGGAGCATCTCCCGCTCTCCAGCATCAACGAAACCGGGCCCATCGAGTTCACCATCAGTAATGCGGATACGGCCTATGTGGATTTAGCCCATACCTACTTGTATGTGAAAGCCAAGGTGGTCAATGGAGCTGGCACCAGAATCGCTGACCAAGCAACGGTGGGCCCGACGAATCTCTGGCTGCACTCGATGTTTCAGCAGGTGGATATTTTTCTCAGCGACAAACTCATCAGTGACTCCACCAACACGTACCCCTATCGAGCCTACATCGAGACACTGTTGTCGTATGGCCGAGAGGCTAAAAAATCTCAGCTGACAACCGCTTTATTCTACAGGGACACGGCCGAGCACATGGACACGGCGGACAATGGGGGATATAACAAACGGAAGGCTTTCACTGCGAACAGTGCCTCGGTGGATATGATGGGTCGACTGCATGCAGACATGTTCATGCAAGACCGGTACCTCTTGAACAAGATCCCCATCAAAATCCGACTGATACGGGCGCCTCCCACCTTCGCCTTGATGGCCACTAACGTAGAGGGGCATGTAGCGGACTATAAGATTGTCATCCAAGACGCAGTCCTGTATGTCCGAAAAGTGAAACCGAATCCAGCCGTTCAATTGGGACACATGAAAGCCTTGGAAACAAAACCAGCCCAGTACCCTATCCGACGTGTACAAACCAAAGTGTTCTCTGTGCCTGCTGGAAATATGGGCGCCAACAAAGAAAACCTGTTCCTGGGGGAACTACCCAAGCGATTGATCCTGGCCTGTGTGGAAAATACCAGTTTCAGCGGAGCCTACCCAGAGAATCCGTTTGACTTTAAACATTTCGGCATCAATTTTGTGGCCCTGCATGTGGATGGACAACAGGTGCCAGCCACGGCCTTAACCCCGAACTTTGGGCGGAGGAATTTCATTCGAGCCTATCAGAGCCTGTTTACAGCCACCGGTCAAATCAACCAGGACGAAGGGAATATGATCAGTCGGGAGGACTACGCGAACGGATACACGTTGTTCTGTTTCGATCTGACCCCACCTTAGAGAACGACCATCAGCTGGCCCTGACCAAGCAAGGCAATTTACGGTTGGAAATCCACTTTGCACGAGCCCTGGCGACCACCGTCAATGTGATCTGCTACGCCGAGTTTGACAACATCATTCAAGTGGACAAGGCGCGCAACGTCCTGTGTGACTTCTCCACCTAACATGGATACAGACCAGATAACCACCGTGCTGGAGAATGACCCAGAGACACGTAGGGTCTTTCAAGGGGTGTTCGCCCGAGATGTGTTTCCATTAGACCGTATGTATCCGGCTGCTTACGTTCTCAACACGGACCCGATGGATCGACCCGGTGAACACTGGGTGGCCGTGTACTTGACAGAACAGCAGGGCGAATACTTTGACCCGTACGGTCTGCCACCCCTCCATCCCGATTTAACAGACTTCATGGATCAAGGCACAGAGACGTGGTGTTGGAACAGTCAAACGTTGCAAAGCCTGACCAGTGGCGTGTGCGGACAATATTGCTTGTTTTACCTGTACCATCGATGCCGGGGAAGACCCTTATCTACTATCGTACAGATGTTTGACGAGTACCCCCAGGCCGAGGACCGCGATGTACTCGTCTATGACTGGGCCGCCCATCATTTCAATGTACAAGCCCCGTTCTGGGCTTAAGTTAATGACAAGCCCCTTGTTCTGGGCTTCAATGTACAAGCCCCTTGTTCTGGGCTTCAATGTACAAGCCCCTTGTTCTGGGCTTCAGTTAATTACAAGCCCCTTGTTCTGGGCTTGAGTTTTCACGTGGTTGTTCTCACGTTGTTGTTGTTCACTGAATAAAAAAAAATGAGATCTCACCAAAAAACCCTGTCTTGTGTGTTTTATTCCTAATGCATCAATGCCCAATGTGGAGATTCAGTCAAACTGAAATCAGTGGTGTAGGATGGGGTCAAAATGTAACCCATCAAGTTTAGAAGGCAAGAGCACTATAGTAAAAAATAGAGAGCCAATGAAATCAGCCTACAGACCAAGTACGTGTCTTTGGTCTAGGTTTGGAGCGGGCATTTCATTGAGGTACGTGTATACGGTGAGTGAAGAGACTCGTCCAACACGTATAGATTATGACTATAAGTTCTATGAGCATAATGCATGAAAGTGGCTTTGAACACCGTATTAGTCAATCAGTGGCCTAGAATGGAGCCAAAGGTAACCCATCCATGTCCAGAAAAACATTACCCGGGTGTACAAGAACCCAGATGTAGGCGCGGACGTCAGCGAAAGCACACCGTGAATACCCCATTTCGATTGGCTGATTGTTCGATTGCTGATTGGTTCTTTTTCTCGACCGCTGATTGGCTCTTTTTCCCCACCGCTGATTGGTCCAAATGGAACTGCCCATCTTTCCCAGGTTCATCTAGAATCCCCCCTTTTTTTTTTTTTGTGCTCAAGCTCTGACTATAGCGATGCCGCAACATTGTCTCATTGGACCGTCTGACCTGGAGGTGACCCTTTGACCTTTTGACCCGCGTCCGCGTCTAAATCCCCCCCTTCCCCCAAGTACAAAAGTCTCAAAAAGCCCAACCATATAGGGGTGAAGAACCATCCAATTTATATACATTTTATCGCTAACAATAAGAGGCTGAATAAAATGAAACACCGTAAATGATTCAAGTTTATTGAAATTATGGAATAAAACATGAAGGTTTCCGTAGACAGAAAGTACGCGCATTACATCACCGTGATCATATTTAATGTCAGTTCTGACAGGCGTATCCCATATCTAATTTCAGACAGTAAATTAAAGTTTAAACAAAAATTCAGAATAATCACTCGGACTTCATGTTGTTGACGGCTCTATATTTTGATTTAAGTTTAAGGTGTGTATACTTTGAATTTCAACACAGACTCACTGTTCCAATATGCATGTTTCACCAAAATCGGGGAAATGAAATGCAAGATTCAAATTGACTTGACACTTATGAGTTACCATCCCCCAGATTTTGGTGAAACTTGCACATTGGAACAGTGAGTCTGTGTTGAAACTCAAAGTATACACACCTTAAGCTTAAATCAAGCATTGGAAAGTGCATACAAAGTTTGAAATATATGTATTAAGGCAGTGGACCTAGATATGGACTTAGATATGATTTCAACAGACCACCATAGAATACCAGGCTTTATTTGCAGTTTACTCTGTGTAATAAAATCGTAAAAAATTACAATAAATATTTTCCGACACTGTTCGCAATAGTCTTTCATTTGATGGAAACTTTACTTGAGGGTTTACGATCACTTTACGGTTGACTTAAGATTACGTGCGTTATTAAAGAACCACATGCGCTTTTATTTACTGTACATATTTACAACATATAAATTTCTAAAGTTATCTGGTACAAAGGTGATGAAATGCTGGCGTCAAATCTTTAGTCTGATCCAAGGGTAACCTTGCCAGTTTTGCACTAGAAGATCATGTTATCTTTCCTCTGGCTAACCATTTACAGCGTTTTCTTCCAACACCATGTTTGACCAAATGGGCACCACAGCTTAAAATTGTTTGATGCTAATGCTGTCTTTGGATTATGGACGAGAAAATTCTTTAAAAGACGACGGCTTAATATTGAATGAAGGATTAGACAAAAGTCATAACGTATGAATAACATTGGAATCTACAGGATATTGAACCAATTAGATCATCAACATCGACAACAAACTATAAATAATTAAATAGTAGATTGATAGGATTCCTTTCCGAACCACGTCCTCTATGTCGAGGTCCACTGTTCCGATATTGAAATCCACTCATTATACCAACTGGGTGATCAGCTTCATCGACAATATTGCAAAGTCACAGACAGCCGAAATGGCATTAAATATTTACATATGTGACGGGTAGGAATTGTACTATTAAATGTCATTCATTTTAGTCATATTCATTGTTAGGAGTAATTATAATAGATTTGTCTATGCAGGGCATTTGGCCGTAGGCCGGTAAGTGGAGTCGACCCCTTAAGCGAACAGCTGTTGCGTTGCCATGAGCAACGACACGTACACATTTGTCGGCTGCAGAACGCGTGGTTTGAGGCATAACGTGTTCACAAATTTTGTGCAGGTTTCACCAGAAAAACGGAGGTATGTTGTCTTAGTATTCGTACAAATTTGCTGCAAGGATATTCCTCATACATGTACAATATAAATGATCGCGTTTTTGGTGTGAATCTGATGGGAAATTTGGTGTTATTTCCAGTGTCTGGTGCGTTGATGACCTGGCCGGAGTCTGTTGTTCAGTCCGCCATTCGTTGCCAGTTCCATACTGGGCGTGTCGCGGTGTATGTGCCACGGATGACTGTCGTAACCGAGCCCATTCCAATGGATCCAACGTAGTCAATTGGTCGATGAGTGGCTCCAGAGAAATCGCATCCGTGATGGTGAATGGCTGGTCAAACACATACGAATTATTACTGGGATAGAAATACCGCAGCTGGTCCGTCTTTTTGTGCCGTAAGATATACCCAAATGTCACATTCAATTTGAAGGCAGTGACCTGATCTGTAAAAATGTTCTCGGCGTAAGTAGGAAGATACGTGAGGTCCTCCAACCGAAAATTATACAAGTCCAATAGACGACGGTCACGGTGGAAACAATGGCGTATGGTAGCCCAGTGACGTTGATAAATGTCCCTGACACGCTCATCTTCAGGCAAGACTTCAACCGGAGGTACTGCTGGGTCAAAGGGAAAATCTTCTCCACGTCTCATGCTTTTCGTCTCATACAAGCGGATAGGCAGGGAGGCAGGCAGGCAGGTCAGGTAAGTCAAATTGAAATACACCCCTTTCCCTAAAAATCGACTCCTCTTATACGTTTTGGGGTGGGTTCAAAATGGCGGACTTTAAGTTGTCTATAGAAAATATGGGATGAGTGGGGTGGGTTCAAAATGGCGGCTTGTTTTTACGGGGATGGGAGTTGAGTATCCGCCATTTTGAACCCACCCCACTCATCCCATATTTTCTATAGACAACTTAAAGTCCGCCATTTTGAACCCACCCCACTCACCCAGTGCACTGATTGACCTGGGTGAGTGGGGTGGGTTCAAAATGGCGGCACCTTATTTTACACACACAACACCACAAGCCGCCATTTTGAACCCACCCCACTCACCCAGGTCAATCAGTGCACTGGGTGAGTGGGGTGGGTTCAAAATGGCGGACTTTAAGTTGTCTATAGAAAATATGGGATGAGTGGGGTGGGTTCAAAATGGCGGATACTCAACTCCCATCCCCGTAAAAACAAGCCGCCATTTTGAACCCACCCCACTCATCCCATATTTTCTATAGACAACTTAAAGTCCGCCATTTTGAACCCACCCCACTCACCCAGGTCAATCAGTGCACGGGGTGAGTGGGGTGGGTTCAAAATGGCGGACTTTAAGTTGTCTATAGAAAATATGGGGCCGCCATTTTGAACCCACCCCACTCACATATCACTCATAGGCCACGCCCAATGAGTGGGGTGGGTTCAAAATGGCGGCACCTTATTTTACACACACAACACCACAAGCCGCCATTTTGAACCCACCCCACTCACCCAGGTCAATCAGTGCACTGGGTGAGTGGGGGGGGTTCAAAATGGCGGACTTTAAGTTGTCTATAGAAAATATGGGGCCGCCATTTTGAACCCACCCCACTCACATATCACTCATAGGCCACGCCCCCTCATCACGCATGCGCACATCCACACTTTCACACCCAAACAAAATTCTGCGCATGCGCAGTGAGGCGCTATTTGGATGAAAGACTCTTTGTATACTACTTTGCACGCTACGCTCGTATTAGGCTATCAGCATGCGATATATATCGCCAAATTTGAGAAACTTTGAGTAGAGACGTTTGGTCTTTTCAGTGGTGTTTACAACCAGCCATACTTGTTCAAAATCGTAAAAAGATATCTACAAGCTCGGCAGACGTGTCCTATGTATGGACCCTGATAGTATTTTATGTATTTCAACATATATTTGGCTCGATGAAGAAAATGGACAAACGGTACGACTCTCATGGCAGCAAATGTTCAAAAACAAAATTAAGATTCAAATAGTGCACTTCGTACGTGTAAAATTTGTAAAGATAGTCCAGCACGCCAAATTGTAAACAGACAAGCAGCCAGAGGATGCTAGGTCCCCCGCCAAAATGGCAGCAATATTTATAAGCGCTGTCGGTTTCAAAAAATATTCATGAGGATGGCAACAGGTACTTCACAGGCGTGAGAAGCAGAGGGGTCTTTCCACCTTCCCAGGTTTTGAGATCAACTCCGAATGGCTGACTGAATGTTGATTGCTACTGTAATATATTTTCTTTACCATGTAGCATGAAAATTATGTAACCGAAATGCAACCCCAAGAGACAATTCATGGCATATTATCTGCAAACTAAATTTGACAAGAATATGAAGGCATCCTCAACCTATTGCCCAGAAAACAAATTTAGTCACCACCAGGCAAAACACAATCCCAAATGACATCTCATGTCATGGTATCGGCATATGAACTTTGAGACTCTGAAGAGGGGTCCTCAAGTTATTGCCGGTACTAGATGCCCACCGGTGTTCATGTTATTTTTGGGGCGGGTCACATATGAATACAAAATTTGAAAATAATCTGATGAGCAGTTGCCAAATTATTGCCCGGAAACAAATTTTTCCACCAGGAGACGCCACCTGTAGGCAGAAGCGGGAAAAATACAATCCCAAGGAACATGGTATCGTGGGGACATCTGCATACCAAATTTGAGAAGAATCCGATGAGGGTCCTCAAGTTATTGCCCAGAAACCAAATTTAGATTTTGACACCAGGTGACGCCACCTCTAGGCGCAAGTCAGTGAAATGCATTATCAAGCGACATCTTATGTCACGGTACATTCATACAAAATTTGTGAAGAATCCGATGGTCAGTTCTCAAGTTATTACCCGGAAATGAATTTGTGAGGTTGCCACCTGTGAGTGCAAGTGAGCGAAAGGCAATCCCAAGCAACAGCTCCTGGCATGGTAAATGCATGCCAAATTTGAGAACAATCCGATGAGCCGCAACGTTTCTCATGTTACCCAGAAAGGTACATATGTAGGATATTTCAAAGAAATTCGACCAAGTGTTTCTAAGTTATCACTTGCAGCATGGAATAATGGAATGAACTCTAGTGGCGCCACCTCCGGGTGGATTTTGCTGAAACGCATCACCAACGGTGTTTTGTTGCAGGGAATGCATTTACCAAATTTCGAAGAAATCCGACAAATTGTTCGAAAGTTATCGCTCGCGAAGGATTTGAACAATAATACCAGCGACGTCTTGTCGCAAAGAATGCAGATGCCAAATTTCGCAGGAATCCGACAAAGCATTTAGGAGTTATCGCTTACGCAGTATTTGCACGTGGCGCCACCTACAGGCGGATCTTGTTGAAACGTAATACCAACAGACGTCTTGTCGCAAAGAATGTAGTTGCCAAATTTTGGAGGAATCCGACAAAGCATTTAGGAGTTATCGCTTATGAAGCATTCGCACGAACATCCACGGACATGCACTAAAGATTGGAACAAGACCCAGTGGCGCCACCTACAGGCGGATCTTGCTGAAACGTAATACCAAGAGACGTCTTGTCGCAAAGAATGCAGATGCCAAATTTCGGAGGAATCCGACAAAGCTTTTAGAAGTTATTGCTTACGAAGTATTTGCGCACGGACATGCACTAAAGATTGGAACAAGGCCCAGTGGCGCCACCTACAGGCGGATCTTGCTGAAACGTAATACCAAGAGACGTCTTGTCGCAAAGAATGCAGATGCCAAATTTCGGAGGAATCCGACAAAGCCTTTAGAAGTTATTGCTTACGAAGTATTTGCGCACGGACATCGTGCATGCACGGGCACATAGAAGCAAGACCCCAGTGGCGCCACCTACAGGCGGATCTTGCTGAAACATAATACCAAGAGACGTCTTGTCGCAAAGTATGCAGATGCCAAATTTCGGAGGAATCCGACAAAGCATTTAGAAGTTATTGCTTACGAAGTATTTGCACGGACATGTCCGTGCATGCACGGACACATAGAAGCAAGAACCATTTTAAAGTCCCCGGCCGCGTTGCGGCGGGGGACAAAAAGGGATCACCGAATCTGTTATGCGAGACGTGTACTACATTACAACTTAGATACCTTACCATATAGATTTTGAGGCCTCTCACCACCGTTTCATCTGTAAAAGACCAGTGTATAACCCCTAGTTTTCTACGACGGCTGTACATAACTTCGCCTTTGTGAAACTTATATGTATATATTGTTCCTAATGGTATATTCTATTCTCCGGTAAATATGTTTCTTCTACAAATGTATTGTTCAGCGAGGTTGTTAACTTAGTAATGACTTATTTACTAAAAGTATATTGTTCATAATCGTTGTGGGTTAACGTATATATTGTAATAAACCAATGAAATGCCGTTGTTCGTCACCCGGTTAATCAGTTCACCATATGAGATGACTTGGTTTTGTTTTCTAGTATACACCTCCAGTAATCTGAATCCGCCTACAGTTGGCACACTCGAGTGAATCTCACGTAACCACTGACAGTTACAATTGGAGCGATATGCATGAGATGGGAAAAATTGACATCTGGCGACTAAAAAGTAACCATATGACTCTACAGGAAAGCTTCCCTCGGCACCTAACATTCAGATCCGAGAATATAGTGGATTATCGGACGCAGTCTTAGTACCTCAGCCGGGCTTTTATTGCAGCTGTTCATGTGGAATATCCACACGGTCCATAGCGCCGGCTTAAGCGGAATTAGATACGCTAGCTCGGGAGCTGTGATGACGTCAGCTTGAAAAAATAACTCATCTGATGTTAATGGATGAGCATTGAGGACCTGTATCTCAGGTAACCCATGTCAGTTAACACGCTTGAGTAACCTTTATCTCAGGTAACCACATTCAGATAGAAGTCAAAGTTAATCAATCTCTCTGAAAACCTTTAACTGGTAATCACTTGCACTTCGAAAAAGGAATTGACTTTAACATGGGTGACGTCTGTCCCGAAGAAAGACGCCACAATAGATGGGACAACTCCAGTATTTCAACACAATTAAACATTTATTATAGACACCAGTACTTTCCAGATGGAGAAGGTAGCATACGGAATATATTCGTTATATACACAGTACTTTCCAGATGGAGAAGGTAGCATACGGAATATATTGAGGTGACGTTATATACACAGCAAGGTATAGCTACAGGTCGACAATAAATTGCACTCATTTACTCTAGTATGTGATGTTAACGGAATGACAGAAGAATGATCCTCCGGCTACTCACTGATGTAACCTTATCAATAAATATCAGATGCTTTCAGGTTGTTTCAATTACTTCAATGATATGGGGAATTATTCCATATAATGTGCTATTCCAATACAAGTAATTGTTTTACAACGTCGCGGTATAACAAAAAGGCGCGTTTCAGAAGTTGGGTACGTCACACACAAATCACTCTAGTGATAGCAACAACAACAACAACAACAACAAAAACAAATGAGTTTAGCAAATTCATAATAGCTAAACTGTGTTATTTCGGGCATGATAATCTGTGTTATGGTGTAGTCTAGGGGAGGTAACTCTGCTTCATAGGTGACTGCTGTGTTTAGATGTAGTTGTCTTCTCTTTGACCATGTTTCAGACAGTATCGAGATATCGGTCATTGAATGTAATTGAGTGCGCACATGCGCGGTGGAGCTGTCCTAGATTCCTAGAATTGGCAAGCCACATGTGCCAACATTTAAAATAGGGAGTTCAGGTCACGTGACTTACTTCGCTGAATTTGCGAAAATTCATTTCTCCCGACCACTTTTCCAACTTTCAGCCTCGCTATTTTCAGTTTTATTGAAAAGTATTAGTTGAAATTTCGCACGATAGATGCTAAATTATTAATTATTGACTGCGTAAATTCGCGTATGAATCCTCGATAAACTGTTCGTGTTATCGCGCAGAATTCGTCGACCGGTAACGTCGTAACACGCTTCAAAAGTTGCGGGCCGTTTTTGGAGGGCTTTCCCCGCGAGGGTATGTTGGCGCTGCTGGCAATGTGCGATCCCCAACCAACCGAAATGCTTAAAAAATGATGTAATCGCCTAATTCAGAACACGAGGAAGCCAACGCAACGGTGAGTTGCACATAATTCTGGTGTTGATATTTCAATATTTTTGCGCGATTTATAAACTTTAGATAATTATCTCATAGCCTAAATTTTTGTCAAAACTCTTGTGCCGCCCCAATATTTGTAGCTGGGGTTATATTTTCTAGAATTCATTAGCTAATTTACTTTGACAAGTTGTGAGAGCTCTCCCAATTTCTATTTTGTGAACCCTCCTACCCCCTCGCTTGCCGCTGAGTTTACATCCGGGTTCTTTCGGAACAGTTCATTCATAAATTAAGGGTAACGACCACACGTGGATTACAAATACTACTTTGACACGCCCACCTTTTGTTCATTAACCATTTTGATTTGCTTCTATAAATTCTGCAAGCAGATGAACTGAATGTACACGAGATACAGAATACAGTCCTATTACTGGTACTGTTTCAAATTTTATGAAACTTTGAATAAAGGCAGTCTTATGTTTTTACTATGCCTATGTTTATTTGATTTGTTCACAACCACATCATAGTCGAGATAAGCTTACTTCTTTAATATTTTTCAATTAAAAGACCAAACAGCAGCAGCAACATAAAAGTATTGAACTATTTTTAACTACTTAGAAATTAATTATCTCTTATAATGTACTACAACATGTATAACCATTTGAACTAATTTTTTATCGTTTTTTCGGCATTGTTATATAATATGTATGGTTTATTTAATTTACAAACTTAAAATGAAACTAAATATTCTGAAGGTCATGGGCTACAGTAACTGTCACAATCGGCCACAGTATTCTTAAATCATTGAGGCAAATGCTGTTGAATAATCACACCTCAGCAATTTTTCATGTGATTCTGAATAGGAGGGAATGTATGCCAAATGCATTGACAGTTAGAAAACAGTATACATGTGTGTGACAATAAATGAATTTGATGGGATATTAAGAACAAGCAGTTCTGAAACCATCTAAAGTTGCCGGATTTATATCACATTACCCTTGTCAAATTTCTAACAATCTGTTCATTTGACAAGCAAAAAGTTTCATTGCTAATCATTTTTGTCAAGTCCTGAATGCTGAAGAGAAAGGGAATCATGGTTTAACGTCGCATTCTCCTGAATCCTGAAATAGCTTTGCATGCATATATGTGTGTGTGTATTAATATTTGTATATTGTACCTAGCTCTTGTGGACTCAAATGTTATTCTGGTACAACAAAGTTGAATTGAATTAAATTATATGCAGTATCAAAAATCCTAAAGCCAGGTCAGGCCCATGGACCCCTGGCTATTCTGAGATGTGCTCGCTGGATACAACAGATGACCTTGTTTCGTATTTACATATATGACAAGCAGATACAGATTATGCTTCTGGTTATATTTTTCTAGTTCTTTTCATTGTTGTAGAAGTATGATGAAGATATACCATTGCCGAATTAGAGACCTTTATCATGTTTTCGGAGTTCAGATATTGTAGGACAGATGTATCCAAATCTACTCTGAGAGTCTTTGAGGTGGTACATTTCCCTCAATCAGCCACAGCAATCACCAATGCTGAGGCCAATGCCATAGCAAAAGTACCTTTGCCTCGGCAGTTTTGAACATTGTGTTAAATGGAGAATATTTCAATGCCACAACAAATTTTGTTGCAGCAGGAATCGTCGTATCAATTCGGATTCTATATCTACAATTGAAGTTGAACAATTTGCAATTATAGGACTACAAGCTCATGGACTCTTCTACTAGTATGCCAAGAATCCTATATTTCCTTTTATTATGTTAAAAAAAAATTTATTTCATATATTCTCCACCAAAGTTGGCTGGGACCCCTGTATCGGTCATGTCAATAGTTAGTTAGTTTCCCAAAGATTTCTTTCATACACGATATTTCATTTTGGCACTCCAAAGCTCACCTCTTGGGAGTCAAAACCTTCCAAAGCTGTCCCAGGTCTGTTGGAAATACATGTAGTTATCAATACATGTAGTTCATATTCATATACCACCCCACTCCTCCTTTTTATTATTACATGTAGGCTTTCTGATCAACCTTCGTGACCTCAGGACCTTTCTGAATATCAACATATTTGAGCGAACTGAACACCAGGCATTGTTTGTATATTTTGTCCCTCTTATCGTGTCGAATTCACATGTTGGTTTCCGTATTTCTTTTGATTTAAGAGATGCCCCCATGTCATTTCCATCCAGAACAAAGATTTTGTCCTTCAGCTTTTTCTCTGCATGAACTAGGCATTCCTCAAAGTATACAAAGATCCAGCGAAGGTAGCACATCACATTTGACTGGGCATGAATAGACATATGACTGGATGTACCTGGGCTTGACTGGACGTGGCTGGTATAAATAGTATGACCGTTTCAAACAGACAAGCCCTGTTGCCCACATGTGCAGGCAGGCAGGCTGTTAGCCAGAGGGGGTGCCAGGGTGTCTTTTCGGCACCCTTTTTTTTAATTTTGGCACCCTAAATTTAGCGGATTTAACATGAAAGAGATGGAAAGTAGACACCGTTGTCACGAAAATTTCCAAAAATTCTGAAATTAGCCACCCTGTTATCAATTCCTGGCTAACGCTATACTCATGCAGGGCTGGTACAGAGTACAAAGCTGCATTATGGAGGATGATAATAATAGATATTCCATGTTCTCCCTGCTACTCTCATTTTGACTATCTGAGCAGCTTGCTATTATGTCATTTAGACTTCTACATGATGGTGGTGTGATGTTACCTGCGAGAACTCACCAAATCATACCAAACCTCGGAAAGGAAAGAAGAGAATCTGCTGCTAAAACACACAGAGAATTTGTTCCCTGTATTGAAGAAACTATATATTATACACATGCACCTGCATTTACAAATCTAGATGAGATAAATTTACCAGAATGTGGAAGAATGAAATTTATGCAAATTACCTATGACTATGCCAAATTTCATCATAAAATTACCTAACTGAAGCATTTACACAAGCACAATGTAGGTAGACCATTTTCATGCTCTAACACCTTATTACAGAGATATAGGAGATTGGATAAAATGAATATGCAGATCAGCTAACATTTGATTGCACTGTTTCAACCATCTTCACAAGTCCAGGTAAATCCTAAATCCTCTTAGAGGGTTTACCTGGACATTTTTCATGATTTGAATGAGTTCTCGAGCCGATGCCTCCATTGTACAATCTCGTACATTTCATTCCCCGCTCTTGGTTTGAATTAGCATGTCGGTATCCCAAGCTTGCAGTTTTTGCTTCGACTTCTGATGTTGATTTCAGCTTGACATCAAAGTAGTTTGCCCATCGAATTCAAAACTTCACATCTCATACCTCACAGCGGATTGGCATAATAAGCTAGCTTAGTGCGTCCACTGAGTGGTTTGATTTAGAGGAAACCTATGATGGCCGAGAGAGCCATCGAATGTCGCGTTATAATTGCGTGATAATGAGCGATAATATTGCGAAATATTGGGTTTATAATTGCGTGTTAATGAGCGATGTAATGCGATACTTCGCTATATCGCTCATTATTGCGCAATTATAACATGATATTTCGCAATATTCGTGCAATTATAATGCGATATTCGATGGCCCCTCTCGGCCATCATAGAAACCCCTTGATCTATTTTTATCCAGAACTGATAAGAGTAACTAACCAAGCTAGTGCATCTATCCTAAGAGTTCCATCGATATACTGGCTCATGAGGATGTGTTTCAACAGATATAGACAAAATGGTCAGTTGTAAATGTTTCAATCCAAACAATAAAAAATTGTAAAATTCAAGGCAAAACAGAGAAAAAAAAAGATATTTAAATTTATGCAAATTTGCTCATGATTATGCAACTGCTCCCTTAAAATATATTTAGCAAACCTGTTAAATGTCCCCTTGAAATATCGTATTAACAAAGCCCGAGTGAAGTTAAAATGACCACTGGGCATGCTGGGTATGGAAAGTTATATATCGATCTGCAAGACTCAGATGCCTTGACTCCTTGCATATTACAATGAAAAAATAGGGTTAATTAGGTGAAAATATGCAACTTTGATGTCAGTTAGGTAAAATACACAAATTAACTAAAATATAATTGCACCTTTGAAAACGACACACACAAATTGATCAGATTTGAAATTTTTAAACCCAATAAAAATACGAAGCTGCGCATCTGAAAACCCCTCGGCTCTGGGCGCCAGCCATTCATAATGTATTCAATTTGAAGCAAGACTTCAGGAACACCAAGCAGTCAAGTGACAAATATACAGATTATGAAAAATTTGCCATTAGAAATGGCCTCTAAGGTTTATGTCCAATCAGAGAAGTCGGTATTCATTACATAAGTCTGTTGATGCATCGATGATGTATACCAAATTTTGTCATAGAGCATTTGAAAATTATCAGAGATAGAGATCATTAATGATTTCGCATAAATTAAAGATGGCCGCACATCCTTCCCACCACTCAGAGAAATTGATGTGGTTATACATTGCAGGTCTCTTGATACATCGATGCTGTATACCAAGTTCATATAGAACACTGAAATGGTATCAAAGATATACATCATCAAAGATTTTGCATAAATTAAAGATGGCCACCAAGGTTTCCGCCCAATCAGAAACACCAGAACTGCCATTTATCGCAAGTCTATTGATGCATCGATGATATATGCCAAATTTTACATCGAGCACTCGAATGGTATCAGAGATAGAGATCATTAATGATTTCACACAAATTAAAGATGGCTGCCCATCCTTCCTGCCACTCAGAGGAACTGATGTGGTTATACATTGCAGGTCTCTTGATACATCGATGCTGTATACCAAGTTTCGTATAGAACACTTGAATGGTATCAAAGATATATATCATTAAAGATTTTGCATAAATTAAAGATGGCCGCCAAGGTTTCCACCGAATCAGGGAAACTGGTTTGGTCATTCCTTTGAAGTTTCTTGATGCATCGATGATCTATACCAAGTTCACACACGGAACAGTGAAATGGTACCTAAGATACACAAGATTAATGATTTCGCATAAATTAAATATGGCCGCCAAAGTTTCCAACCAATCAGGTCCAGATTCAATAGGGTTCTGGGTCATGAACATATGGATGTGCAGTGCAAGTTTGGTGTGCCTAGGGTAAGTCGTTCTAAAGATATCTTGGTAACGAGAAAGGTGTGACGGACAGACGGACGGACGGACAGACGGACAGACGGCCAGACGGACAGACGTACATGACGACGACAATACCCTTCGGCCAAATTTGGCCGAGGGGTAAAAATGGAATATTTCAGTCGAAAAAAAAAAAAAAATCTGTGATATTTATATATGCAATTTAAATTTATGCAAATTACCTCATAATTATGTACATTTCCCACCGAAATACATTAACAAAACCGGAGTTAACCGGATTGAGCACAATGAATAAAACAAAAATAAATGGTACAGAATTTTGTATATCCTGGGAAGCTCCACAACATGGCATCATACATGTATGTATATTACAATGGCAAAATTGAGTTAATTAGGCAGAAATATGCAAATTTTATGCAAATTAGTCAAAAATATGCAAATTAGCTTAACTTTGATTGTACCATTAGAATGGGCACACAAAACTTGTTTAATTCTGAAATTTTCAACTCTGAAATTCAAAAATTGTGAAATTTAGGCTGAATTGAATGAGAAAAAATCTGCCCATTTTGATAACAAGAGCCCAAGGGGCTTCAATATACGCCCGTATATCTGGAATTATATTGGTCCAAATTTCAAGGTTGTTTAATAGCCTTGATTCCAATTGGTAGCTAGCAATCCAGAGAAAGGTCTACAATTTTGTGCTTCTGAGAATGTAACATATATCACATCTAAAATTGAATGATAAACTAAAATGAGCTTAACTCTTGGAAACTAGTTGACCTTGGAATAAGGACCGAGAGCTCACATATCCCACACTGGAATCGACAATAGTCAAACACAAGAAAATAGTAGTTTTCCTGCAAATGCATTTCTTTCAGACGAGAGAATTTTTCATGAAGGAAGAAGAAAGGGATTAAGTAAACCACATTCTTGAGTTGATAAACAGGTATGAAGTTCATAAAGGACCCCTCTCCCCGTTAAATTAGTAAAAGTATGGTTTTTATTTCACAACAGTTTAACTAAATGTAGCTGTTTCAAACACAGGAGGATCCACAGGACAAATTCCATATAAATGTTGGGGAGAGAACTCTGAATATTCCAATCTAACACATACATGTATAATCAGCTAAACATGATTCAGTTTTGGGGGACTGTGACAACGACCTTTGACAAATTGATGTATGGCTCCTCTTCGCCATGCGAGTAAGGTATTTCATACCATTCCATACCATGAAACTAGAGATATCGTATGGACAACAAATGTTAATGGATGGATGGACAGAACGCAACATCGCATTACATGACCTCATCTTCGATAGGCATATGAAAAAATGTGACTTAATGATATCTGATTTTGGAGTCACAGTGACCTTGACCTTTGACCTTGACCTAAATTTTGGTACACGACACATTATCTTCCCGTCAATATATCAATGGACACAAAATTTTCGTACGTGGCATATCATGTCCCCCTAATGTATCTAGACACAAAAAAAAAGTACTTTTCAAAGATTTCTCGATTCTGGAGTCGCAGTGACCTTGACCTAAATTTTGGTACATGACAAACCCCGTAATTTCTCAATGGACACAAAAAATCATGATTTTTAACAATTTCCTGGTTTTGGGGTAACAGTGACTTTGACCTTGACCTAATTTTTGGTATGCGAACTTCATTTCCCCCTATTGAATCCACTCACCAAAAATTAGTAGTTTTTAATGATTTTCTGAGTTTTAAGTCACACTGACCTTTGACCTTGATTCTGGTGTAACCGTGATCTTGACTTGACCTGGATCTAAATTTTGGTACATGACAAAATGGCTACCCGTATTTTCTCAATGGACTCAAGAAATCATGATTTTCAATAATTTCATGATTTTAGGTCACAGTGACCTTGACCTTTGACCTTTGACCTTGACCTACATTTTGATATGGACACATCGTGTCCCCTAAATCCACTCACAAAAAATTAGAAATTTTTATTGATTTCCTGATTTTTCGGTCACACTGACCTTTGACCTCTGACCTCGACCTACATTTCGTATGCAACACATCGTTCCCCCCTAGGGCATCCACTCACCAAAAATTAGAACTGTAGATAGAAAACTGTCAATGATCAATGATTTCCTGATTTTAGGCAACAGTGACCTTTGGTCTCTGACCTCGACCTCAATTTCGGTATGCGACACATCGTCTCCACCTAGCGTATCCTCTCACAAAACATTGCAACTGTGGATAGAAAACGTTCACAGATATAGACCGGACACCAACACTTCAGTGATTTCCTGTTTTTTAGGCCAGTGACCTTTGACCTCTGACCTTGACCTTCATTTTGGTACGCGACACATCGTCTCCCCGTAGGGTATCCACTCACCAAAAATTAGAACTGTAGATAGAAAACTGTCCCAGATATAGACCGGACACGGGGGACGGACAGACGGACGGAAACCGCCATCACATAATACGTCCGCCTTTTGGCGGGCGTATAAAAATGGGTCCATGAGTTGCTCCCCTTTCCATATGGAGCAGTTCCAAAAAATATCCCAAACTCGCCATCTTCACCGCGCTGTATATCGGTCAATTCTTAACCGATTTTCATTTTGTAAACAGTTCTGTGATTCGCAGACCATAAGCTTTCAGATTTTACTACATACAACTTCATTGTACTTAATTGTAAAAATGGCCTGAAATCCCTATTTAAAAGGTTTTTTCGGGTTTTTAATTTCAAAATTTCGCTGGAATGCCGCGTGCAACCCCTGCACGGAAGCGTAGGGGTCCTGTGGAGCCGGCTGTTTCCAGAGAAAGAATTTCCATCAGGCCATTCCATCAGGCCAAAAAGAAATCGAAAACCAAGTTCCAGGCTGCGTGAGGACACTGAGGTCGATGTCCGTGCTGACCCCACGCCGGATGAGATGACTGGCCAGGCTGCCACTGCCAACCTGCAACAACAACAACCACAGGAACAGCTGATGTCACAGCTGTTACGACAGCATGATATGGGTACGGGTACGGTTGCTGGTGCTGTAAGTCCTAGCACATCTGATAATTCTGCATTTGTTCAGGCCTTAGAGGCATATAATAACATTAGTGTCATGGTAGAGCTAGCTAGGCCACATATACAGAAGCTAAACACATTTGTTGGTGATAGTAACTCTGGGGGCGGAGGCCAAGTACCGGTACCAGTAATTAGTCACCCTGTTATGAATGAACATCATGATCATGTCCCTGGGTCGGGGGATATTTTGACCGAAGTGAGTCCGTTAAACGTGGGCACTTCTGCCATATCAAATGTAGTGTTCAATGCAGGTACTCCAGGGAATGGGGGACTAGTAGTAGAACCTGGTAACCCTGGCCAGGCCATAGCAAATAGTTCTGATGAAGCCACCCTGTCAATGTATGAGCCAACTCCGCTCCGTAGCATATCAGATTCTCTCAGTGCTCATGTGCCAGACAATATCAAAGAAAAGATCTGGAAAGGGGGATTCATTGATTTCCCTATATTACTCAAATCCAGTAAGGACATGTTAGAACCCTCATATTCTCTCAACTTTGGCATCACTGATGGCAAAGCAGTTATGCATCCAAAGTTGGTGAATCGACCAATAAAGGATATTGAAACTTGGGTTACTGCCTATATTATTTTCATGGATGTTTACCTGGAGCGGCATCCGACACGGGCCAGGGAAATGTTGAAATATTTGAACACCGTTAGAACTATTGCATCTCGCCATGGTAATTTAGCATGGTCACGATACGATGAGCAGTTCAGGTGGAGAATGGCGAAGAATCCTCTCCGTTCGTGGGGAGTCATAGATGGGGAATTATGGATGATAGCCATGTTGCCATAAAGTAAACCAGCCATCCCTTCAAAAGGGGGTAGCACAAACCCTAACTCCAAACTCTGCTGGGGTTATAACCAAGGCAAGTGCGAGTTTGTCAACTGTCGATTCACGCATGCCTGTAAATATTGTGGAGTGGCCGGTCACCCTGAAATCCGATGCTTCAAGGCCAAAGGGAACTCAAAGAATCGTTCCCAAGACAGGCAGCCCTTTCGGGCTGGCCTTCACTCCAATAAAGGTGGAACAGCTGGAAATTCAGCTTAGAGATTACCCAAACAAAGAAGATGCCCAGTACCTGTTAAGCGGTTTCAAATATGGTTTTCCACTTCATTATCATGGTCCTCGGAATCGTACAGAAGCACACAACCTAAAATCAGTTATAGAAAATCCCCAGGTGGCAAAACAAAAAATCTTGAAAGAATTAGAGCAGAACCGAGTGCTGGCCCTTTTGATGAACCCCCATTTAAGTACTTAAGGGTTTCACCAATTGGACTCGTACCTAAGAGAGAGCCAGGTGAATATAGGCTGATACATCATTTATCCTATCCAGAGGGCGAATCCGTTAATGATTATGTAGATCAGGATAAGTGCTCCGTACATTACTCCAGTATTGATGATGCAGTAGATCTGATACAGAAAGTGGCAGGTGATACCTATTTAGCCAAGGCAGACATAAAATCCGCCTTTCGTCTGTTGCCAGTGCACCCTAATGATTTCGAGCAGTTGGGGTTCAAATTCAAAGGCCAGTACTTGGTAGCGAAATCCCTTCCTATGGGTTGTTCGATTTCATGTTCAACATTTGAAAAATTTAGCACATTTGTTGCACACTGTGTCAGGCGATTTTCGGGGAAAGATGGAATTTTAAAATTTCTTGATGATTTTCTTTTCATCGGAGAGTCGAAAGAGGTCTGCCAATACATTATGGACTGTTTTATGTACGTCTGTGACCTGTTAGGGATACCAGTGGTTGAGGAAAAGTCAGAGGGTCCTTCTAAAGTTTTGGTGTTCCTAGGGTTAGAGTTAAACACAATATTAGGTCAAATACACTTGCCTCGGGATAAGGTAGATCGAATGCAGATGGAAATTAACTCCTACCTGAGTCGCAATAAGCTTCGTCTCAGAGAGATACAGTCACTGATTGGCAAACTTAATTTTGCCTGCCGAGCTGTGAAACCAGGCCGAAGGTTGATTGATGTAACCTCGCATGTCAAAAGGCCCCATCATTTTACACGCTTGTCGGCTGAAGTTAAGGAAGATCTTCAAATGTGGCAAACATTTTTGCTTCATTTCAATGGCACCCTGTATTTTGTTGATCGTTTTTGGTTGTCAAATGACAGTTTGCAGTTATACACTGATGCATCAGGGTCACATGGGTTTGGTGCATATTTCAATGGTCATTGGATGTGTGGATCATGGCCAGAGGATTGGTCTCACAGTGACATATGCCGGGAAATCACTTTCCTTGAGATATTTCCTATAGCATTAGCCATCATGGTTCAAATGGGGGGAAGACTTAACCAACAAGAAGGTTATATTTCGCTGTGATAACCAGGCAGTGGTTACAATTCTAAACAAAGCAACGTCAAAATCTTCTAGGGTCATGAAGTTAGTGCGGTTTATAATACTGCATACTATGACATACAACATGGTTGAGGCGGTTCATGTTCCTGGTATCCAGAACAATATAGGTGATTCCCTTTCTCGTTCACAGTTAGCACGGTTCCGGAGATGCGCGCCCCAGGCAGACAAGGTAGCGACCCCTGTACCAGAGACAATTTGGCATCTTTGTGGGTAGAGGCGGGCCGGTTACTTAATAGAGCATTTGCTTCACGGACATGGAGGGCCTACCACACAGGCATTCAATCTTTTGAAACCTTCAGGGGCGGGGTGGGTTTGCCACCAGTGTGGCCAGTACCTGTTAACCAAATTATTGCATATATTGCTCATTTGTCCAGGAACAGTTTAGCCCCTTCCTCTGCTGCAACATATTTAGCTGGCATAGGAAATAAACATAGGCTAATGGGCTGGGTGGACCCAACTCAGCATTTTATTGTGAAGAAGGTGTTAGAAGGGTTTAAGCGACAGTCTGGGTGTAGGGACTCACGTTCCCCCATTACTCTTGATTTGTTACGACAAATATTGAACGCATTGCCACACATTTGTGCATCAGTGTATGAAACAGTATTGTTCAGATGTGCATTTTTATTGGCATTTTTTTGTTTTTTACGCGTCAGTGAATTGGTTGCTGATAGTGCATCTGATCATACTGGTAGGGCATTGCTGAAAGAAGATGTCAAAATCCAATCTACGAAAGTAGGTTTGCGCCTATTTCTAAGATTACGATTTTCGAAAACGGATCAGTATGGCAAGCAGGCCCATTTATATCTCCATCCTTTGAAGCAAACCAATCTATGCCCAGTCAGAGCAGTGAAGGACTACCTGGCCATCCGTAGTTCCCAACATAGGCAGTTACTTTGTCATTTCAATTCTATGCCAGTCACATGCTTTCAATTCCACTCAGTTTTGAAGAAGTCGCTTGAATTTGTGGGTATTCCCATTAAGAACTATACGCCACATTCCTTCAGAATTGGTGCTGGAACAATGGCTGCCCTTTGTGGCCTGTCTGAAGAGCACATCAAAAAACTAGGCCGTTGGAAATCTTCAGCGGTGCATTCATACATTCGCCCGACATAGCTAGTACTGGGAATATATCTATTATTAGGGTCATGCCAGTATATCTTTTACATTATGCAGGGGTTTCCTTAAGAGGCGGCGGGCGGCGGTTTTCGGCGGCTACTATCGCCGAAACCGCCGCCTACTTCGTCGGCAGCAAAAAAAAAAAAAAAAAAAATTAACATGGGGTTGTTGTTGTTGTTGTCCTTGTTGTCGTTGTTGTAAACTTACTCACGTCAGCGTTTTATCGCAGTCAGCATTTCTTGTATTAAAGTTGATCTGTGGACATTTGCCTTTGTTGAGTTGTACTTTTTATTATGTCTGATTTCGCGAACTGAAAGTGAAACTGTCATGCTTACGTCTCTTGTCACCCCAACAGATCATGACCTACTGAAGGTCAAGGTCGTACACCGCGCGTGAATGAACCGTAGCTAAACATGCCGCATGCACTTGAAATAGTAAACTGACAGCAGGGAATATACTATGTCCAAACGAAGTTCCAGTCTGACGTTGCATGGAGGCTTTTGGTTTTGGGGCAAAACGATCAAAAGGTAATAATAATTTTATTGTAGATTATCTGCAAGTATTCATGAAAGAATGCCTGGAACGAAACATGTGCTAGATTTGGCAGTACTCTCTTCGCCAGGCTATGGAATATTCTATTGTCTCCACTCCCCTCTAGAAAGGTTCTGGGTTACGTTCATTCTAAGTTTACGCCTATGACAAGGGGGGACAGGCTATTCACATTCCTGGTAATTTTAATGTGGCTGTCCAACGAGTTCTCAAGTTTCTAAAAATCAGACCTGCCCAGTGTAAAATGTGTTGTATTGTGCAAAGATTAGGCTATCCCCATCATAAATACAGATTCTGAACAAATGTTCTGTATCATATCTGTCTGCTAATTTCATGATGAAAATTAATTATGTAAAATAAAAAAATTAAAATAGTAATTGATTCTTCAGAATTTCATTAAAACAGCAAAATGAACAAGAATTTAGTATTCATAAAAATACAATGAAAAAATGTTTTGTAATAATTATGGTTTTTATGGAAACTGACTCAATATATTTCAGAAACTGAAAGTGCTGAAAGCACAATCAGCGATGAACAAGGCAGTTTGCATTTGACAACAAAGCTATAATATTAAACGTGTGTGCAAGAAGTTAAGCCGTGACCTGTGTGGTCAAGGATTCCGTGTTTGGGGTTCACAGATCTTAGAACGTGTCCCCGTTGCGCACACATTTAATATGATTAAAACAATTTAAAATATTAATTAAAATAGCTCTGATTTTAAATCTTTGTTTTTAAAACACACATGTTCTAGTCAGTATAGTATGTTGTTCATACGTAGACTAGTCAAACAAGATCATAGTGAACATAACTCTCAGAAAGTGTGATTTTTTTTAACTAATTGATGAGAAATTTAGATGAAAGCACTGACCAAGGATCAGTTGTTTTGAGGGCCAAAATAGGCTTAGAATGCATCACAGAGCTTCTAGACCCCCAGAGCTTCTGGGGGCCTAGGCGGCCCCCAGACCCCTCGCCTTGAAAGCTACGCCTCGCTTCGCTCGGCATTAATAGCCTCCTACTTTTTGGAAACAGCCTCCTACGTTCAAAGATAAGGAAACCCCTGATTATGGGGAAATTTAAATGCTTTTAGTGTACTTTCAGGTTTATACACTATGATGTCTGGATCATTGGGTCATCATTATTTACTGGGCATATCGCTGTGCACTTGGGAGACCTGGGGGTCGGAATTTGGGTTTGAGGAGATGTTCCATCCGATGGGTAGGAGTGAGAGGGATGAAGTGGCACCAGCTCATCCCTACATTTATGCAGGAACTGGAGACATCCCCCCGTCCTGATATCATTATAGTCCATTTGGGAAGCAACGCTCTAGTTTCCCAGAAATCAATAGCATTGATTAATGCAATTCGAATGGATCTAGGTGAAATCAGAAAAATATTACCCTGCTGCCATGTAATATGGTCTTCCTTGCTTCCGAGGTTGGTATGGTATGGGGCGAACGACCTGCTAGCTATCAATCAGGTTCGAAAAAAGGTCAACCGGAAGGCCAGTGCCTGGTGCAGGTGCAATGGTGGCTCAGCTATTTCTCATGAGCTAATTACTCACACAGTAACGGGTTTATTTCGAGCAGATGGGGTTCATATGTCAGATATAGGGTGTGACCTACTCAACCTTAATTTCCAGACCGCCTTAGAGAGAGTAATATATGGGGAGTGGTAATGTGTGCAGCATTTGGGTTGGAGGGCATGGTGGGGATGTGTGCATATGGATGCACACATGTGGCCGTCTGTGAGCATGGTACATGTACTATCCCTACTTGTGTTTCCACAGGAGAGTTATGGTAAGTTCTGGTAAGTTATCTCACATTATACAAAAACGGTATAGTTAGGTGGGAGACATGCTTCATGTTGTCGAGAGTTGTACATTGGGTATGATTGGGCGAGATAACATGTTGCATGTTATCCCACATTATGCCAAAAGGAGTATAATGGGGTGAGATAATTTAATGGATAATGAATGGTCCTCCAGCATCTACATGTGTTGCCACGTGAGGTGTCAAGGACAGTTCAACCTGTGTTCCCATGGGTGGACATGGTCGGTTTCCAGTATATGGACTGGAATTGGGTTTGGAATTCACTGGTCTGCCAGGGAAGATCAGCGACCATTGGACGGTATCATGGTAATGGTAATGAACAGCATGTCATGCTCACAGTGGTCTCCCCAGCATGCCCGGGATTCTATGGTGAATAAAAATGCTGCGGCCAATCTCCATCCACATACAGTTGTTGTTAAGTTTTTGTAGTTGGTAAAGGTTAAATGACTCATTATCCGTAGGCCAGGTTTCTCACAGCCACTATTAGGTTATTCTTAATTATGTCTCGAGATAAATGAGTTTAGCAAATTCATAATAGCTAAACTGTGTTATTTCGGGCATGATAATCTGTGTTATGGTGTAGTCTAGGGGAGGTAACTCTGCTTCATAGGTGACTGCTGTGTTTAGATGTAGTTGTCTTCTCTTTGACCATGTTTCAGACAGTATCGAGATATCGGTCATTGAATGTAATTGAGTGCGCACATGCGCGGTGGAGCTGTCCTAGATTCCTAGAATTGGCAAGCCACATGTGCCAACATCTCATCGTCATTTAAAACCCACCCACCCTTCCCAGAAACCCTATGACATTCGGTATCTCATGGTTTGTAATGTTCATTTCCATTCAGGGGTAATCAGATTTGCCAGTGGATGTAGGAATTGTTTGATGTTTTTGCCTGACATTTTCTAAGATGTTATTTGAAATACAGCCAAGTTCCTTTTCAATTGTGGTTTAACAGTAAAAGTTAAAATGGAGCTAGAGAGCTACGGAAGGTGACATACATGCCGGCATAGGATGTTTTTTTTTTTGATGACAATACATTACTCAAGTACATCTAACTGTTGAGTCGGTTTTTAACTCATGAATTGTCGCAGCATAATTGATACATCTTTTCATCTATTTCAGTTGGTTCACATGATGTACTGTCTGTATGTTATGGGGTGGCCGTCTGTGAGCATGGTACATGTACTATCTCTACTTGTGTTTCCACAGGAGAGTTATGGTAAGTTCTGGTAAGTTATCTCACATTATACAAAAACGGTATAGTTGGGTGGGAGACATGCTTCATGTTGTCGAGAGTTGTACATTGGGTATGATTGGGCGAGATAACATGTTGCATGTTATCCCACATTATGCCAAAAGGAGTATAATGGGGTGAGATAATTTAATGGATAATGAATGGTCCTCCAGCATCTACATGTGTTGCCACGTGAGGTGTCAAGGACAGTCCAACCTGTGTTCCCATGGGTGGACATGGTCGGTTTCCAGTATATGGACTGGAATTGGGTTTGGAATTCACTGGTCTGCCAGGGAAGATCGGCGACCATTGGACGGTATCATGGTAATGGTAATGAACAGCATGTCCTGCTCACAGTGGTCTCCCCAGCATGCCCGGGATTCTATGGTGAATAAAAATGCTGCGGCCAATCTCCATCCACATACAGTTGTTGTTAAGTTTTTGTAGTTGGTAAAGGTTAAATGACTCACTATCCGTAGGCCAGGTTTCTCACAGCCACTATTAGGTTATTCTTAATTATGTCTCGAGATAACAAGAATATTGCCATATTTTATTATCCCATTCATCGTCCCCAAACTGGAGAAGCCCCTTATCCCATTCATCGTCCCCAAACTGGAGGAGCCCCTATAGCTGCATTTACATAACAAGTTTATTGTCCATGTATCAGGCGCATCGTCGACTGCTCTTGTCCACCCTTGTGATTCGTCAATTTTCGACCATGTTCGCTCTTGTCCGCTAGATGCATTGTCGGTATAGTCTGTTCGCTGTAGTCCACATCTAAGGCAATCCAAGATACTGTGACGACAGCAACATATCATGGAACAGGGACACCCTAATTCAAGTTTCAAGTTCCCTAAGTTCCCTAGTTCCAAGTTCCCAAGTTTCAAGTTCCAGCTCCGTAGTTCCAAGCTCCAGTTCCCCCAAGCTCCAGTTCCCCCAAGCTTCGCCTTCAAAGTTCAAAAGCTACAGTTCAAAAGCTCACAGACCCAAAGCTTCCAAATATGATACACATCTGGTTGTTCAAGAGGCATAACACATATGCCATTGTCAATCAGCCCTTATTATGATGTTACTTATTACTGTCTAGCCTCTTCAACACATGTTTTGAATTGTTGTAGAGCTCACTGATTATAGATTACAGATTAAATAAGCCGCATCTAACACCTACTGGAACCAATTTTTTCGGGGGGATTAGAAGTTTGTGAAAACATCCTTTAGGATAGCACGGCCATGGAAGATAACTTCAAATGGAAGAAATGCCTGTCCATCCTCTGCAGAGGAACTTAGATTACACACTTCTATCTTATAATTTTACAATCGATCAGTTTCTTTTGTCGTGAAACTTCGCTGAGATAGCTATGAGGTCACAGAAAGTGACCAACCTTCTCTCTCAAATTCAAATGCCCATTGTATCAGATTTTTGGAAGTTTGGAAGACCATGAATACGATAGCTGTGGGATCAGGGGAAGTAAGTGAGGAGTAAAGGGGGTTCATTACCATGCCTTTATACAGAACAATTTGGATGATTTGCTAAATATTCTGTTGAAACAGAACTTTTTGAGCTATGTGTGTACTAACAAATGTAACATCGTGGTATGATTGGACTGCGGCTATTCGGTATTGCAGATGATACGCGACTAAACTTTCTTTTACCAACATGACAAATGCGACCGGTCATCAGATTTCTTGTATTCATCATATATCCGTCTTGTTCCCCTGATGATTATGACTGTCGCATTGATCTTCTTGATCACCAGATACCCCATATAAATCGAATTACCGCGGTTCACTTACACATCAGCAGCCAAAATTAGAGGTATGTATGAATGGACGGCAATTAGTTTCATTTCAAAGATTCCTCAGTTATTCATATAATCGTCAGCATTGTTTCGATATTTTCCCATCGGTCAAAATTTGATCGAAGGATAGTGTTGTCGTCATATATGTCCGTCCGTCCGTCCGTCCATCACACCTTTCTTGTTACCCAGATATCTTTGGAATGGCTTACCCCAGGCACACCAAACTTGCAGTGCACACCCATATGCTCGTGAACCAGAACCCTGTTGGCTGGAAACTTTGGCGGCTATCTTTAATTTATGCGAGAGTGGGACCATCATAGCTTTCTCATTACCAAGATATCGTTAGAATGACTTAACCTAGGCTCACCAGTGCAAATCCATATGCTTGTGACCCAGAACCCGAATGAATCCGGATCAGATTAATTGGAAACCTTGGCGGCCATCTTTAATTTATGCGAAACCATTAATCTTGTGTATCTCGGGTACCTTTTCGCTGTTCAGTGTGAAACTTAGTATAGATTATCAATGCATCAAGAAACTTTGAAGGAATGACCAAATCAGTTTCCCTGATTCGGTGAAAACCTTGGTGGCCATCTTTAATTTATGCAAAATCTCAAATGATATATATCTCTAATACCATTCTATATGTGTTCTATATGAAACTTGGTATACAGCGTCGATGTATCAAGAGAGTTGCAATGAATAACCACATCCGTTCCTCTGAGTGGTGGGAAGGATGAACGGCCAGCTTTAATTCATGCAAAATCATCAATGATCTCTATCTCTGATAACGTTCAAGTGCTCAATGTAAAATGTGGTATACATGCACATCATCGATGCATCAAGAGACTTACGATAAATGACAGTTATGGTTTCTGTGATTGAGCGGAAACCTCGGTGGTCATCTTTAATTTATGCAAAATCTTTCTTGATGTATATCTCTGATACTATTTCAGTGTTCTATACGAAACTTGGGATACGAGACTTGCAGTGAATAAGGATGGGCGGCCATCTCTAATTTGTGCGAAATCATGAATGATCTATATCATTGATACTCTGATCTCGATGTAAAATTTTGTATACATCATCGATGCATCAAGAGACATGATGAATGACAGGTCTGGTTTCTTTGATTGAGTGGAAATCTTGACGGCCGCCTTTAGAGTCAGGGAAACTCACTTTGATAAGTGTGTGCTTCCGCCTGTTTGGCGGTAGACATTTGGTAAGCAGGCCAAACACGTTTAATGACTTCAACGACCGAATCTCGCTGAAAAGTAAAAAAAGACCATCCCTCATAGAGAAAATCGAAACAATGCCAACAAATGACAATATGAATCACAGACTTGCGACATCTTTGAAATGAAACGAAATGCAATTATTTTGGAAGATAATAAATTTATTCGAATTAAATGTTGTCAACAGGATTGGGGGGTGATTGAAATTTCACTGGCACTATGACAGAATTATTATAGGACTTAGTATTGGTTATGACTGATTTGTTCAACACTATAAGGCCGAATGTGATCAAATTACAGAAGACCATTGCGAGTATTTGTTATCTCCTATAGTCTTGTGCGTTCTTGGTGTTGAATACAAATAAAGCTGCAAAGGTTAAAACAATCTTTCATGAATATTTCATCTATCAAACAAAATATGGGCATTTGTCCAGGCTTAATGTCATAAGATTGAACATAGATGAATTCACTGAATAGCCCAGTCCAACTGTCCACGACATGTTTACATAACTCAAAATGTTTTCTTTATTCAGTAAATCATCCTATCATTGCTCCATAAGCGCATGGTAATGTACCTCCTCTACTCCCCAGATTCCATAGCTGCATGTCACCACACCCCCCCCCCCCCATCCCAAAAATCTTTTAGATTGGCTTTTTATCTCGCCTTACGAAGTAAAGGGGAGATATTGTGAGAGGGGGAAAGAGGATGTCGTCGTTGGTGTCGGTGTCGGTGTCGGTGTCCCCTGCCTGGAAATGAATGGGTTTTTGGTTTAGCAAGTTAAAAAAAAATCTAAAAAAATTAGAAAAAATATAAAAAAAATATAAAAAATATGGGGGGGTGGGTATGCCACCTGGGGGTACTACCCCTGGGGTACTCTAATGTTAAAATCCCTATGAATGAGTTTTGCGTTTAGCTGAAGTGCACATGTACATCTGTACTTGGAAAGTTTCTTGCAGTTGTCAGCTGTCATTGGATGATTATGAAACTTGGTATACATGTTTCTTATGATAAGAGGATGTACCTGTGCTATTTTTGAGAAGAAATATTAATTTTTCTCAAAATTATGGCAAATGAAGAGTTTTCTGTTTAGGTAAATTGTACATGTAGGCCTCTACATGTATACATATACATCTACATGGTAACTTTGCTCCAGTTGTCAGCTGTCATTGGATGATTATGAAACTTGGTACACATGTTTCTTATGATTAGAGGATGTACCTGTGCTATTTTTGACAAGAAATATTAATTTTTCTCCAAATTATGGTAAATGAAGAGTTTTCTGTTTAGGTAAATTGTACATATACATGTCCATGGTAAGTTTGCTCCAGTTGTCAGCTGTCATTGGATGATTATGAAACTTGGTACACATGTTTCTTATGATAAGAGGATGTACCTGTGCTATTTTTGAGAAGAAATATGAATTTTTCTAAAAATTATGGCAAATGAAGAGTTTTCTGTTTAGGTAAATTGTACATACAGGCCTCTACATGTATACATATATACATCTACATGGTAACTTTGCTCCAGTTGTCAGCTGTCATTGGATGATTATGAAACTTGGTACACATGTTTCTTATGATTAGAGGATGTACCTGTGCTATTTTTGACAAGAAATATTAATTTTTCTCCAAATTATGGCAAATGAAGAGTTTTCTGTTTAGGTAAATTGTACATGTAGGCCTCTACATGTATACATATACATGTACATGATAAGTTTGCTGCAGTTGTCAGCTCTCATTGGATGATTACGAAACTTGGTACAAATGTTTCTTATGATTGGAGGATTTATTTGTGCTATTTTTGAGATGAAATATTAATTTTTCTCCAAATTATGGCAACTGATTGAGTTTTGCGTTTAGCCGAAGTGCACATGTACATCTGTACACCACAGTTTGCTGCAGTTGTCAGCTGTCATTGAATGATTATGAAACTTGGTACACATGTTTCTTATGATTAAAAGATGTACCTGTGATACCATCCATACCATCACTACCATCCATACCATCACCATTCCTACCATCACTACCATCCATACCATCACTACCATCCATACCATTCCTACCATCACTACCATCCATACCATCACTACCATCCATACCATCACTACCATTCCTACCATCACTACCATCACTACCATCCATGCCATCACTACCATCCATACCATCACTGCCATCTATACCATCACTACCATCCATACCATCACTACCATCCATACCATCACTACCATTTTTACCATCACTACTATCCATACCATCACTACCATCCATACCATAACTACCATTCCTACCATCACTACCATCCATACCATCACTACCATCGCTACCATCACTACCATCCATACCATCACTACCATCCATGCCATCACTACCATCCATACCATCATTACCATTCCTACCATCCATACCATCACTACCATTCCTACCATCACTACCATCCATACCATCACTACCATCCATACCATAACTACCATTCCTACCATCACTACCATCCATACCATCACTACCATCCATACCATCACTACCATCCATACCATCGCTACCATTCCTACCATCACTACCATCCATACCATCACTGCCATCCATACCATCACTACCATCCATACCATCACTACTATCCATACCATCCATACCATCACTACCATCCATACCATCACTACCATTCATACCATTCCTACCATCCATACCATCACTACCATCCATACCATCACTACTATCCATACCATCCATACCATCACTACCATTCATACCATTCCTACCATCCATACCATCACTACCATCCATACCATCCATGCCATTCCTACCATCCATACCATCACTACCATCCATACCATCACTACCATCCATACCATCACTACCATCCATACCATTCCTACAATCACTACCATCCATACCATCACTACCATCCATACCATCACTACCATCCATACCATTCCTACCATCACTACCATCCATACCATCACTACCATCCATACCATCACTACCATCCATACCATTCCTACCATCACTACCATCCATACCATCACTACCATCCATACCATCACTACCATCGCTACCATCCATACCATCACTACCATCCATACCATAACTACCATTCCTACCATCACTACCATCCATACCATCACTACCATCCATACCATCACTACCATTCCTACCATCACTACCATCCATACCATCACTACCATCCATACCTTCACTACCATCCATACCATCACATCCATACCATCCATGCCATCACTACCATTCCTACCATCACTACCATCCATACCATCACTACCATCCATACCATTCCTACCTTCACTACCATCCATACCATCACTACCATCACTACCATTCCTATCATCCATACCATTCCTACCATCACTACCATCCATACCATCACTACCATTCCTACCATCACTACCATCCATACCATCACTACCATCCATACCATCACTACCATCCATACCATCACTATCATTCCTACCATCACTACCATCCATACCATCACTACCATCCATACCATCACATCCATACCATCACTACCATCCATACCATCACTACCATTTCTACCATCACTACTATCCATACCATCACTACCATTTCTACCATCACTACTATCCATACCATCACTACCATCCATACCATAACTACCATTCCTACCATCACTACCATCCATACCATCACTACTATTTCTACCATCACTACTATCCATACCATCACTACCATCCATACCATCACTACCATTCCTACCATCACTACCATCCATACCATCACTACCATTTCTACCATCACTACTATCCATACCATCACTACCATCCATACCATAACTACCATTCCTACCATCACTACCATCCATACCATCACTACCATTTCTACCATCACTACCATCCATACCATCACTACCATCCATACCATCACTACCATCCATACCATCACTACCATTTCTACCATCACTACTATCCATACCATCACTACCATTCCTACCATCACTACCATTCCTACCATCACTACCATCCATACCATCCATACCATCACTGCCATCCATACCATCACTACCATCCATACCATCACTACCATCCATACCATGATGGTGATGGTAGTAATCCCACTTGGGACTGGACTATCCAGCAGT
Source organism: Hanleya hanleyi (assembly GCA_036873755.1). NCBI lineage: Eukaryota > Metazoa > Mollusca > Polyplacophora > Lepidopleurida > Hanleyidae > Hanleya > Hanleya hanleyi. The sequence goes on from JAVTVY010018011.1 coordinate 76,520, forward strand.
AATCCCACAGAGGACTATCCATCAGTAATAACATGGGACTGGTCCACCCAGCAGTAATCTCACACTGGAATGCCCTATGTACCAGTAATCCGACTGCACTGACCTATCCATCCTACTTGGGATTAACTTTTGCCAGTAATCCCACATGGGACTGATGTTATTGTCTGTACCAGATAATCTATTCCAGACATTATTGTCTGTACCGCATCACTTATTCCAGACCTTATTGTTTGCTCTACATGTATGCTTTCAAAACTGCTGCACCTTTGGCGGATGACCCCGCAAGGCGAGATGTTGGGGTTCTCAGAACGCTTGTTTATTTAAAGAGCGGAGGGGCTCAGTTCCTGTGACCCATAGCTATTCTGGAGCATTTCATGACCTCTTGGCCACAACTGGTTGAGTGAGTGAGTGAGTGAGTGAATAGGATTTAACGTCGTTTTCAACAATGTTTCAGTCATATCACGTGCCTATATATGCCAGAACATGAAAGTGCTTACAGTCTCTATTATCCTCGACGCTGATCACATTTTGTTTTTAACAATGTTTTAGTCATATCACGTGCCTATTTGTGCCAGAACATGAGAGTGCTTACAGTCCCTATTATCCTGGACACTGATCAGCCCATCCAGTACAACACCCGGTCACCCATCCAAGTATTGACCGGGCTCAACATTGCTTTACTTCGGTAATCTGATGAGAACCGGTGTGCCCAACGTGATACGCAGTCATAAGTGAAGAAAACAATTAATATACAGCAAGATTGGAGCTGTGGAGCTTCAGAGCCAGGAGCTTGGTCGCTGGGCCTTTGAAGAATAGTTTTCCTGTAATTTATGGCTGTCTCAGCAGTGGATGATTTCAAGTGCTGATATAGCTATAGAGTTATGTTGACCTTTCTGTTTATCAAGGTGCTGGGGCAACTTGACAAACTTGATATCTCATGTGCAGCTTGAAGCCTTCACATGAAGAGGCAGTATTATGCAATTTCACTCCACAAACTTATGTATCAAGATTTATATGGAGTAGATTATCTTGGGGAACTTGGAAAACAGAATAAACAGGAAGAGGAGATAACGTTTGTATAAACACAAATCATTTGCTATGATAATCCTGATCTAACACCATTGGAAATCATAATATCTCAGGCCAATGCTGGAGTAGTAAACATTCAGACTATTTCTACTGATACATTCGAACAATAATGAACCTAAACAAATTAAATATGATTAGAAACAAAATGGCACAGGCAAACCATTGACCAAATTACGCAGTTTTCCTTTACAGGGATGTGGTTCGGCAGGCTATGGAAAGATATTTGCAGGGCGGCTCTAGCAGAGGTATATTGATATTTTATATTACACTCTTAAAATGGAAGTGTTGTACTTAGTATTATAAACGATGAACATGTATATCAAGTTTCGTACAGAACACTTGAATGATATCAGAGATATACATCATTAAAGATTTTGCATCAATTAAAGACGGCCGCCAAGATTTCCACCCAATCAAAGAAACCAGATCTGTCATTCATCGTGAGTCTCTTGATGCATACCACATTTTACATCGTGCACTTTAACGTTATCAGAGATGGAGACCATTGATGATTTTGAATAAATTAAATGGCTGCCCATCCTTCCCACCACTCAGAGGAACTGATGTGGTTATTCATTAAGACTCTCTTGATACATCGACGCTGTTTCATATAGAACACTTAAATGGTATTAGAGATATATATCATTTGAGATTTTGCATAAATTAAAGATGGCTGCCAAGGAAACAGGGAAACTGGTTTGGTCATTCCTTCAAAGTTGATAATCTATACCAAGTATCACACTGAACAGCGAAATGGTACCCGAAGTACACAAGATTAACGGTTTCGCATAGATTAAAGATGGCCGCCAAGGTTTCCAACCAATCGTGTCCAGATTCATTCGGGTTCTGGGTCACGAGCATATGGATGTGCACGGCGAGTTTGGTGTGCCTAGGTTAATTCGTTCTAGCAATATCTTCGTAATGAGAAAGCTATGATGGCCTCGCATAAATTCAAGATAGCTGCCAAAGATTCCAATCAATCGGGTCCAGATTCAACAGGGTTCTGGTTCACGAGCATATGAATGTGCACTGCAATTTTGGTGTGCCTAGGGTAAGCTGTTCTAGAGATATCTGGGTAACGAGAAAGGTGTGATGGACGGACGGACGTATATGACGACAAGACTATCCTGCGGCCAAAATTTGGCCGAGGGGTACAAAAAACTAAACAATGCTGACGATTATATGAATTACATAACTGAGAAAACTTTAAAATTAAACTAATTGCCGTCCATTCATAGATAGCTCTAATTTTGGCTGCTGATGTGTAAGTGAATCGCGGTAATTCGATATATATGGGGTATCTAGTGATCAAGAGGGTCAATGCGACAGTCCGAATCATTAGAGGAACGAGGCGGGTATTTGATGAATACAAGAAATCTGATAGGTCCCATTTGTGATGTTTGTAAGAGAAAGTTCAGTCGCATATCATCGGCTTATTGCCGATGTGTTGACCGAATAGCCCCAGTCCAATCATACCACGATATTACATTTGTTAGTACACACATAGCTCAAAAAGTATATTTAGCAAATCATCCAATTATTTCTGCATAAAGGCATGGTAATGTACCCCCTCTACTCCTCACTTACTTTCCCTGATCCCACAGCTATCCTGACGCATATTCATGGTCTTCCGATCTCCAAAAATCTGATAAGATGGGCATTTGAATTCGAGAGAGAAGGATAGTCACTTTCTGTGAGCGAAGTTTCACGACAAAAGAAACAGATCGATTTTAAAATTATAAGACGGAAGTGTGTAATCTAGGTTCCTCTACAGAGGATGGACAGAACTTCCTTCCATTTAAAGTTATTTTCCATGGCCGATCTGTCCTATCCTGAAGGATGTTTTCACAAACTTCTATTCCCCCAAAAAATTGGTTCCAGTAGGTGTTAGATGCGGCTTATTTCATCTGTAATAATCAGTGAGCTCCACAATTCAAAACATGTGTTGAAGAGGCTAGACAGTAATAAGTAACATTATAATAAGGGCTGATTGACAATGGCATATGTGTTATGCCTCTAAACAACCAGGTGTGTATCATATCTTGGAACTTTGGGTCTGGGAGCTTTTGAACTATAGCTTTTGAACTTTGGAGGCGAAGCTTGGGGGAACTGGAGCTTGGGGGAACTGGAGCTTGGAACTACGGAGCTGGAACTTGAAACTTGGGAACTTGGAACTAGGGAACTTAGGAAACTTGAAACTTGAACTAGGGTGTCCCCATGGAACAACTGTTGTCGTAGTTTAACCGCATTTTTACGGTCTCGATGAGTGATAACCCCCACATCCTCTTCCAAGCTTGTTTTCTTTATGGACCTATGCGTAGGATCTCGCTTTATTTCTAGCGGAAGCAAGCCATACTGTTCAGAGAGCCATAGCTGTTATTCCGATTTGGGGACACATTTGTATGAAATTAAATACTTTCAATTGCCAGTCAAGGTTTTCACTATATTAAACGACATTTGGGTGTGGCGCCTGAACAAAATCATGCATTTAGTATGTTATTGCGCCATCAGACACCCACGTTGCTGCCGAAACGACTTCCCGCGATGTGGTGATTATACCAGATAACTAACTGCCGTGTTAAATATTCCTCTCACCCTGACCATGGTTAATAAACAGATATGGGTTTCCGTCTTCTCAGTTTAACAAATAGCTGGGACACCACACAGCAGCTTCGATGCCGTCAATGGAACAAACTTGTAAGTCATCGACCTTAACAATACTTCATATTACATATGGTGACCTTGATTCATCTGGTACCGAAGCTCTTGAAGATGGAACAAGAGGCTGGGAAGCAGTTTGAAATATTTTCTTTGGTCAAAGCAGTGTGTGAAGACAAGTTACCTTTTATCAAAATATCGCCAATCTGTTTAGATTGACCGAATGGCTATAGAATACTGCCATAAGGTCATCCACCATTGGACACCCCCCAGTAGACAACCCTTCCGAATTGCTCTTGTTTTCTGATTGTCTAAGAGTAACATAGTGACTTACCATTATTTGATTTCGTGTAAGTTCGTTTCATCGAAGAACCATATGACCAGGCCCGCATACTTGCGAGATTGACTCCGAAGAGCCTGTACCATGACTCCATGGATACCATGGTAGGTCTAGCTCGAGAACACATCTTGTTGGGAGTACAGCCGTGATATATGAGCTTTACTTTGTCAAGTCGATCGTGTATATCTGATAACGTCAGCACACGGGCACACGGGGCAATATATGGTGCAGGAGTACGTAATTGAATATGTACAGTCAGTAACTTGGTGGAAGGGCATGGTGGGACCTAGTTTAAACATCTCGAGCCGTGGTGATGTATGCCCGGTAATGTTATATTTTTTTGGCCTGTAGTTCTTCAGACTGATTCAGATTCATTATGCCCCCCCCTCTAACTAGAGGGGGGGGCATATAGCGATCGCTTTGTCCGTCCGTCCGTCTGTCCGTCCGAATTTCTTGTCCGGGCAATATCTCGGTTAATATTTGATGGACAGGATCGAAACTTGCATGGAATGTGGCCAGTGGCTCGTAGTTGTGCAGCGTGGAGTTTTTTCCGAGTTCCTGTATAATTTTAAGAGTTATGGCCCTTTTTCTGAAATCTCTGTGAATGGGACTTGTCCGGGCTGGATCTTGGTTAATATTGTATGGACAAGTATGAAATTTGCATGATATGTGGTCAATGATCCACAGTTGTGCAGCGTAAAGTTTCTCCACGTTTCGCTTATATTTTCAAGAGTTATGGCCCTTTGTTCCTGAATTCTCTGTGAATTGGGACTTGTCCGGGCTGGATCTCGGTTAATATTGTATGGACAATTATGAAATTTGCAGGATGTGTGGTCAGTGCCCTGTAGTTGTGCAGCGTGAATTTTCACCGCGTTTCGCATATATTTTCAAGAGTTATGGCCCTTTTTTCTTCAAATCTTTGTGAATTGAAACTTGTCCGGGCTGGATCTCGGTGAATATTGTATGAACAATTATGAAATTTGCAGGATATGTGTTCAGTGCCCTGTAGTTGTGCAGTGTGAAGTTT